>JBAGKM010000008.1:33475538-33488477 GCA_037177155.1 Melanotaenia catherinae
CTGTTGATGTGTCAGTGCTTTTGTG
This sequence comes from Melanotaenia catherinae, assembly GCA_037177155.1. Classification (NCBI taxonomy): domain Eukaryota; kingdom Metazoa; phylum Chordata; class Actinopteri; order Atheriniformes; family Melanotaeniidae; genus Melanotaenia; species Melanotaenia catherinae. The sequence continues at coordinate 33,475,564 of JBAGKM010000008.1, forward strand.
TCAGTGTGTGCATGTACGCCGAGCAGGAATGGGTTATTGTAAGTATGCACATAAAGGAAGTAGTGATTGGTAGTGGCAAATGTCAGGAGCCAAAGGTTTCTACCTTTTTTGGATCAAATTAATGGCTCATTTCCAGGCTTAGTCTGTAGAAGAGATCCACTTAAACTGCTGCAGATGTGTTGATGCATAGAAATATTTGAAACCTGCAGCACAGCAGCCCTCAAGGACTGGACTTTGATATCTCTGCCTTGGACGGACAAGGAAGTGACCTGCAGCCTCCAGCCAGGATGAGCTGCTATTGCAGTGTGGTACCCATTTTATGTTAGATCTGTTTCAGTTCTATACCAGGGATCCTCAATCCTGGTCCTCCAGGGCCAGGGTACTGGAGGTCTTAGAAGTTTCCCCGCTGCAACACACCAGACTCAGATCAGCTGGTACTAAGCAGAAGCCCTGCAGAAATCTGAGTCCTGTTGAGGACCAGGATTGAGGGTCTTTCTTTGTTCTGAAAATCAGCTACATTGTTTAATCATGTGATTAGTATGAGAAATGCAAATGCCGCTGATAATGATTAAAGGACTTTTTTCAGTTCATTTTTCTGTTGATGAAATGGCTGAAAATTGAAAAGGATATCTACCCTGGCATCCAACACAGAACGACAGGAAATCCTCTGGTTTCAGTCGATGGTATCACGAATGTTCACGGCTGTCTGTGGAATCTATTAACACGTATCTTGTGATTTCTTTTCTGTTAGCTGATTGAGGATATCTCTATTCCATCTAGAGGGAGGCAGCACCCTTTCTCTCACCTGACTCATAAATATGGGTGTGATGCAACTAGCAGAAGGACCTGCACCATCAGCACTGAGGCCACAGTTCTCTCCTAAAACACGATTTCAGAGCTCCCCCCAGGTGAGGTAAAAGGTTCTATCCCATGTGGGTGACTACATTTCCTCATACCATTCATTCATTCCAGTCATGTGATACCAGAAATGGTTTGAATGCAGGAGGCAGCATCTGAAGACAAGGCTCTTGTTAAACCACTCGGTCTGTCCTAACCTTAAAAATGGCTTAAAGATCGCTGGGTGAATATTTGCAGCTGATACTTTCTTTATTTCCTTATTTACATGTTTATGTAACAGGGACAAATGCATAAAACATTGCTTCATAAAATTATATAAAGTAAATATACACATACATGTTTCTAGCTGAACCCTGTCCCTGGTTTAACCTCCAGAATGAAAAACTTTAAAATCCAGGGACCCATTCTGAGACTTCTGTGAAAACATTAGTGGTTTAGGGATTCATAACAGATGGTCCAATGTATGTTAAAGAAAGCAATGCAGCTCAAATCCTCTGTGTTTAGAGAATTCGCTCAGCTCTTATCATGTCTGCTGCTTAGATGCTTTTACTTTAGATGGTTAGATGCTTTTAAGGAGCTCAGAATAAACCAGCTTCTCCTCTTCATGGAGACAAGGTTTGCTCTGGTACTTGATAAAGATGCAGCCTGGAAGTCTCTTTTTAGAGGGGTATCATGTCAAATCATTTTAATTTCCCTAATGGGAAACTTTGCTATCAGACATGTCTGCAAGGAAGACATTACAACACCAAATAATGAAATCAATTAACATAAACCAAACATGATTGTCCAATAAAAACACCAATAAAAAACCTTGAAGTGAGATAAAAATGAAAACAATAGCCAAAATGATTCTTTAACAAATATTATTATTACACTGCACAGGAAACAAAGGAGTTCTTTAGTCTTGTGGTTCTACATCTCTGGCCTGAAAGATGCAGTTCACAGACTTTATGCAAGTCAAGCATCAGCAGGGCATGGGCCCCGCGGAGGACCACATAGTAGCACTGGTCCGTGACTTACTGTAGTTACACCAGAAAAGTAAAGTTCGTGTGTCAGTGATAATAGAGAAGTCAAACAACCTGCATCCCAGTACAAGAATTTTTTTCATGACAAAAAAACGAGAAACAAATGACCTGTATCTGAATGGCAAAAGCTCATATTGCTTCTGTCTCTGTGAAGTATTCTCTGCTGCACTGTGGGTTTGAAATAAGGTTTGACCTTTGCTGGTCATTGTGGTTTATTGCAGTCCAGCACATCAGGTCAGTCAGAGCAATACTCACCTGGAGAACTGGAACGAATTGTCAAAGCATATTTAAGCACTTGTCTCCCACCGTAGTCATTACATGAGTGCACACGTGTCATCAGATACGAAGGGATGCGTGTGCAGGAAGTTTAGATTGTTCAAAGTCATTTGAGTGACCTCAGTGACTTAAAGAGACTTCAGTGCGATCTCAATCCTGACATAGATCTGATCATTTCAGCTCACCAGGTGCTCTGAGTAGATTAAAACAAACACTGTAGGCCTGATCTACACAGCCTGAATGAATCCAGCTGGTGTTTCAAACCAATTATAAACAATACATTTTCAAACCCATTTGTTAACATTTTAAACAACATTCACAACTATACAGTTTTTCTCAGTTGGAAGAACGATGGTAATTATTCCTGCTGTTTGACTGATAATACTCTGTACAGCTAATGTGCAAACCCCATCATTATGAAACTCTCCTCATTTGGATCTTTTCTTGTCAAAGAAATTCTTTCTGCTTCATCTGCGCCTTGACACCATGGGTAATTTAGTTGGAGATAAGGTGAGAGTGATGAAATATCAAAGTATTAAGTTAAAGTTAAGTAAGAGCGTTCAGGTGAGAAAAATGTTGCTCTTTCTTCTGTTACAATCGATCTGCATGCTGTTGAATGAGGAATGCAGAGCAAAACAAAGGAACAAAAATATTAAATAAATGTGACACAAATTCAGAAAATGAGTGTTTGGTGGATCATTTGGCCTCTGAAATGATGTTCACACTGCAGGTCTTGATGCTCAGATCTGATTTATTTACGTGGTTAAATGCTTCGGTGTGAGCTGTGATGTGTTCTGCATGCACAGAGCGCGCAGCATGTTCTTATCGCAGGTAAATATGGATGCCACACATGTTTGTATTGTATTAATTTGAAAGTTATTTGGTTGGAATGGCTTTTTGTGCAGCAGTGGCTGCTGTCTCTGTAAATCTGTAGATATGTCAGAGTCAGAACCTGGCGCAGATTTCTGGTGTCTGACGTACTTCTGAGATGTAAAAGTCAGATGGAATGGAAAACGGACTTGTACTTATATAGCGCTTTTCCAGCCAGTTTGATCCCTCAAAGCGCTTTCCACATTCCACCCATTCACACCCCAATAGGCACATCGGGAGGCAACGTGGGGTTAAGTGTCTTGCCCAAGGACACTTCGGCATGTAGTCAGTGGAAGCCTGGAATCAATCCGCCTACCTTCCGGTCAAAAGACGATTGCTCTTTCTCCTGAGCTACAGCCGCAGATGAAATGTGGCATGATCGTTCAGACTGAGGTCGCTATGAAAATGGTTGGATATGTATCAGAGCTTTAGCAATATTGTGGATATACTGTTTGTTTGTTTGTTTGTTTGTTTGTTTGTTTGTTTGTTTGTTTGTTTCTTTTAATTGCTTTTCATTTTAAGTCTTGTTTTATCTCTTTGAGTTGCGGTAACAGTGAACTTTCCCCATTGTGGGATCAATAAAGATGATCTTATTTTATTGTATGTTAATAAATCTTAAACTGTTGGAAACTCTGTTCATTTCCCTTTTAAACCCAGACTTGTGAAAATAAGGCATTTCAGGTGCCTGATTAGCAACACCAGAGGTACAAGAAACTCACAAGGAGTCAGTTTCAGAAACTGTTTGGCTTTGGCAAACACATGTTCAGCAAGTCTGTGGTCAAACAGCAGCAGCAACAAATGAGCACATTTTATGCTTCTCTGTGAATAATCAGATACTCTGTGGTGTATATCAGATTTTCACCTGATATGAGAATGCACCGTTGGAAATATTTATGATGATAATTCTGATAAATATTTCTTCAGGTAAAATGCTAATGCTAATGCTAAAACACTTTTTAATATGTGGTATCAACTGATCGGCCCAACTGCGGATTCATGACATTCTGATGCAAAACGTGGAATTATATCCCATTTATTAATCTGAGATCTTAATTTACATGGTGAATCCTGCTATGTAAAGATGTCTGAAACAACCCACAGAAAATACGATTTCTATCTTGTCATAACTGAATAAATTAGTGAAAGCTGGAGACATACTTTAAACACCACAATGAACACAGCTGGAAGTACAGAGAAAATCAGACATCAAGTGAATCATTATTAGGAATGGAAGAATAAAAGCCTCCCTGAAAGAAAAAAGTTGGATCACAGCACAGATGATGCAAGTCCGGCTTTACAGTAATGTCAGTCTGATGATCTGGTGTTGTACGAAATATACATTGCTGATGCAAGAGCCATTCTTCGGAGAAAAACAGCCTGAGGGCAGAACACACTGTGTAAATCAAGCTTGTGTGAGATCAATGAGCTTTAATGTGACCCTGGTGCAAGTACTGAGGTGAAGGATGCATCATATACACTGCTGATCCCTATCACAGATACCATCTGCTGCAGAGCGGCACCACACTGGAGGGTTGCTCTGATGGAGGAAACTAACACTCTCCCTTAACACTGCACATTGAGCTTAATGATTAAAGGCATAAATTAAAAATTATGTGCTCTTGAGCAAGGGGAGACATTTACAGAGAAAAAAAGAACATACTTGTTGAGGTTGAATGTGACAAGTAGCAGGTAAACAAATCCAACTGGCTTGAGTCTAATAACCAGCAAAAAGATTAAATTTACATTAAATAGCTTTGAAGTTGCAGTGAGCTGGAAGCTGCTCAAACACCAGGGACCGAAGGTCGATGCTGACCAGTCGGACCAACATAAAGACCTCTGAAGGAAAGTTATGGTCATATGAGACTGAGATGTTTAGCCACTTACAGACTTTTACCCTCTGGTGCATGAATTTTTACAAAACAGTACCACGTTTTTTTAAATAAAATATTTTACTTCTATGGACATGCACATTGATGTTTTTCTATTTTTAAATCTTATTTTAACTTTTACTCAGTGTATGGCTTTTTCTACAACATATGTATATTCACTATATCAAATGTAGTTATTCTTTATACGTGGCAGAGTGTTGGTGACTCACTAATGTCCAATGAAGTTGCTAATGTATGATCCACACCCATGCATACATTCAAAAACAGCCTTTAAATATGTGTCCTCTGTAGTGGACACTATGCATCAAAGGGTTAAGAACAGTGTGTACAGCTTGTTGATGTTGATGCAACTGCTGGTGAATAATTAAGCCATTTCTGCAGATAATGAATAGCAGCCCATTTGTTCACCAAAACACTCAAGATCTCCAGGATTACTGTAACCTAGTACTGTCCCAGTTACCACAGGGTACACCATCAACAGTCTATTCCAGGCTGAAGACAGAGACAAACAACTAAGACACTTTATATTTAAAAACACCCATCAACCTAACAGACATGCTTCTGGACTGTAGCAGGAAACAGGAGAACCTAGACAGGAACAGAAAGGCTGGAACCACGGTTTTGCTTTCTATAAATGGGTACTCTCATCTCAAGAAATGTATTATATCAATTGAATTAGGCAGCTGTGAATATTCTTTCCCTCTCAGAGAAGAAAAATATTATCACAGCATTGCTCCGGTGCTCTCTGATAGCTCCACACTTCTAAATCTATCCTCTTATTTAAAATCTCCTTTCATCAGAAAAATACCTTTAATGGTGTAAGAGCAATCTAAGTCTGCTGATGAGTCTCAATACAAGGTACAATTTTCTTCTGAGAATAACAATAAAAAATTCAATTGACTTTAACCCCAGAGGTCTTTTACCATGAAACCCCCCCTCAGCCACTTGTAAAATGAGACCAGGGAACTTTGAAAAGAGAAAAACAGACCAGAGAGACTTAAAAAGACTGAGAACATAAGACAGGCATGGCATGTGGGCAGAGAGAATTTGGACCAGCTACATCTTTAAGAAGCACAGCTGGTATAATACCATTCTGTCCTTTTACTGCTATTACCTCAGTATGTGTGAGTCAGGCAGGAAAACTGGGTATAGTTAGTGATTTTAATTAGTTGATTTAAATCAGTTAAGGGACTCTTACCTAATGGCTGCTAGTCCCACCGACAGCATGGATGAGAATTCACATTAACTCCAACTTTGGAGCTGGAGGGGACCAACTACCCGCAGAGATTTAGCTAATTATCTTTCTACTATCTGTGGACTGAAGCGCTTTCACATTGAGCAGGTGGATTAACTGTCAAGACACTGCAGCAGAAACGCTGCATACGTTTTTAAATATTTCATTTAAACACTATCATCTAACACAGTATTTCCCAACCTATTTTCCTTGAGGACCCCCTTAATGCAGCTACCAAACAGCTGTAAATCCCCCGCCCGCCCTGTGCTGAAACCATGCCTGGTTTCATGCTTTCATTAACTGCTTCTCACCATGAATCAGTGGTTCTCAAACTTTTTCTACCGTGCCCCCCTTCAGAGGAATGGTTCATAGTTCACACCGTCACATATTTACCCAAAAATGTTGTTTTTGGACATGCTAGCTGAAACACTTTGTAGCTATATTTAATAGTCTTATGCCAATCAGACTTTTGCTGCTGCCATGTGAAGCTGAATGAGACTTGCTGATAACACATTGTTTGCCGTAATTTCATAATTACGCTTTTTAGTATGATTGAATAAATCTGACTCATATAAATAAATCTAAGATTGCTTAAATAAATACCAAGCCTTGTTTGGCTCAAGTTGCCTATCACTTGACTAAAAATAACAAAGTTCGGTGAATTTAACAAAAAGGTGAAGCTATTTTAGCAAAAAAGAGCTCAGGCTGGACTCTGACTTGGCCAGCATCTTGCAACGTGGAAGTGGCCTCCAGGAAAGAAGCTTCATGTTGAAAAACATAAATATACAAGATGGAAATTTATTGGGTACAGGCGGATCACAGATGAGAATGTTATTTTTTTCTTTAAATATAGGTCTTAAATAGTTGTATTTTGGATATTTAAACAACAGTATTCCAAAGTATCCGATGCCGGAGTGTCCTTTCTGCGAGACGGTTTTGTGATTCAAGAACAAAGAACACGGTTCAAACCACACTGTAAAATCTAATAGCTGTCTTTACTTGCATAAATAAGTAACAAGTACTGATGTGTAGTACTTAGTTTTATAAAGTAACATGTAAGTGCACAGTGAAAAAGTGCATTTAAAATTTTTATCTAGAGTACAGATTACATTGCTTAAGTTACTCCCACTTTATGATTTTATTTTAAACCAAACTGACAGGATTTAAGTTACTATAAAAATGGCATTTGTTCACCATCGTTAGTCTCTCCATCCCAACATATCCATAACGAAATGTTTAACAAAAACATATTTACATATAACCATGCTATGTCACAGGGACTTTTACTTATAAACTAATGCTGTTTTTATTCAGACCCTTTCTTAGTCCATCAAGTTTTTTGACATGTTATTGGTCAGAAGTTTGAACTACAGTAATCTGATTGGATGGATACAGTTAGTTCCCACCTCCACAACACGGCGCAGTTTCAGCAGCTGCTGTAGGCCGTAATGCAATAACTGCATATGGTGATGAGCGATTGTTAGAGCGGACGATACAATCGGTGAATACAGTTGACTTTTCAATCGTCTTGGTGAGTCTTTCTCTTACAAAATGTAGTAAACTATCACAAAGCTAACATTGCTACTGCAGTCGCTAAGCTACCGCTAGGCTAATGTGGCCTGCCTAGCTCTTGTGTGTGTTATATTGTGGTGGAGACTACAAGCAAATGAGCTACGATTTGAATCAGAAGACCTGGTGCGAATGTGCCCATAGATTAAATATAACATTTTCATCCTTTGGGCAGGTAGCTACCCTAACCCCGAAGGAGCGGTGGCCTGCCCTGTTTTTTAGAGAGACAAGTAAGAACTGACACATACATCTTTCATGCTTTTATATTTACACACACATGCACACAATGGTCTAATGAAGTGTTCTTCATAATTTTTTGTTCCTGTGCATTGCAGGTATATGCAGAGTTGAACAGGGTTGCCACCACAAACCTAGAGAGTGACTTCTTTGATGCATTTGACCACCAGCTTTCTCTCCATCTTCAAGTCCAAGAAAGGAGGTGTTGGAGATAAATTAGCTGAAATTGTGCAGCAGATCAGTTCAGTGGTAAGCCTACTTGAGGTATATTTTATTTTTGATGAGTATGAATTAATATAAAAACTATATTTTTTTAGTACTTGGGGCAACTTGGAGTACTCTGTTAAAACACTAGTCCTTTGCTGCTCATGAACTGTTCTACATCTAGAGATGAATTCTCTGTTCTTTCAGAGATTTTGGTGAAACCCTTTCATGTACACTTAAAAAACATGTTTGCTCCATAATGTTTAATGTTGTATTATCCTGTACTTTATCTTTTGGTTCTACTAGAAGCCAGATGTGACAGCACTTCGTTCCTTTGTTCTCAGAGGCCTCCCATTCTTCTAAGTGATGATCTGAGTGACTTCTACAACACTGCTTTTGTAAGTTCACACACATGTACAGAAAACAGGAATATAGAATATGTCTTATGTGAGTTGAACAAGAAATGAGAGGGACAGCAAGAAGATCCTCGGTCCAGTACAGTGGGCTGACAAGAGTGGTAGACTGGCAGCTGAAATCTTTTGTATATATTAAAATTAATGTATGGCCCATGTATGCTGATGCTGGAAATTGCAGGTTTATAGGCAGTTAATTTATTCTTTTTTTTCCCTTTTTTATTGATTTGTTTCTTTTTGAAGGCAAATGCAAATGTAAGGAAAAATATGTCACATTTTACCTTGACATGTTTCAGCTGTCAGCCTTCTACACAAGTTTCACCAGGCTGCTAGACTGGCATCAATGCCATTAATAATAATAATAATAATAATAATAATAATAATAATAATAATAATAATACTTTATCACCAAGGGGAATATGATGCAAGTTATTTCATGTATGTTAATTTCAGCTGGTAATAAACCTCCCAAGATCAGTACTGTGTTATATGTACATCACAGATCAGGTCGTGGGTTATATATCAGCGGGTTGGGTGCAGGTGTGGCTGGAAGAATACTACAGGCAACAGGTTATTTGGTAATAACGAGTCAGTGAGGCGTGGGTTCGGGTTGAAAAAAAATGGACCCATGCAGAGCTCTGCTCAAAGCTGGAGATTTAATTCATTCAGGTTTCCAACTATGTGGCTGAGATGGGCCAATTTAACATCATTTACAATCTCTTCTAGTTCAGGGCTGATATGTAATTTTTTTTAGTCGCATTTCCTGCTGGCAAAAAACCTGGCAGGGTTTTCATCTTTTATATTAAAGATTTTATTTTAAAAACTGAAGTTTCCAACTGACACAAGGGACATGCAATGAGAAACACATTTACAGTTAAAGTAAGAACAAGATACCGGGCCTCTTTCATCCCGTTTACCTGTTTCTCCATCTCTCTCTCTTCTCCCTTCGATGCAGCTTGGTTCGCTAAACCCTGATCTCAAAAAAGCAAACTGCCACCCAGTGGTCTGGAGTGTGGACCGGACTGTTTCCAAGTTGTCAAAACAAGCTACATCCTTTCCTCTTTGGGGATCAAGTTGGGGATCCAGGGACCCAAGATTGGGAACCACTGATCTAACAGACATGTAATAAACACAGTCAAGCCAGAAATTTAGAGATGAAGTAAAGTGAGTTATTGAGTATTAAGTTGATTTGATTTCGGCTAACATATTTTTTCTTGTTGGCCAGGCCATGCTTGTAAAAGAGATAACTGATTCTCAAGCATCTGCCTGGTAGAATTAAGGTTAAATAAAAACACTCGGTGGTGCTTTTTTCATTGTCTAGACGATGAAAATAAAGGTTTTTAATTCTACTAATTATAATTCTAATCAGTCCAGTAGAGCAGCTTTGGCATGAGTTGGAACGGGAGATTCTCATCATGGATGCAGCCGACAATCCTGCAGCGACTATGTGATGCTGTCATGTCAATATGGAGCAAACCTCTGAGGAAGGTTTCCACCACCTGCTTCCATCTGTCGCAGCAGGAATTAAGGCAACTCTGAAGGAAAAAGGGTACCTGGTACAAGCAAGTTGGATCTAATGTGGTGGTAGGTGAGTCTACAGAAATCGTGACGAAGGTTTATTAGATTTACACTTTATAAAACTACATTAATCCAGCAAAAGAGCTGGTGTTGCAGCCAGAAGCAGAAATACAGTTGCAAGTCAGATGGAGATTCACTGTTTTCTGTTACCTTCCTGGATCATTTAGCTCCTCACTCTATTCTTAAAAATGATATCATTTTTATTGCTTGTATTTGGGATCTCATTCTTCCTATCACTGTCAGCAGGTCATGACCACGAGGTTATGGCTGACTTGTGAATCCACATCCCGGACAGCACAATCAAGACACTGTATGATGCACATGAGCATCACAAGCACCAACACTTCCACTCAAACTAGTTTTAAGTTCTTCTTTATTACCATTAACAATATACATGCATATCCTTTTCGAAAGGGAAGGTGTGTGAGCTTTTACTAAGGGGAACTTTGACCTACAAAAGGTCCTTGTATAACTTTTGAACGGGTGAGTTTAGGCCAAAGTGTTGATTATGATGAAAAATTCATATATTGAATAAGAAGTGTGTGTGTGTCTGTAACTGAGTCTGCTAGGAGGTGATAAGACCTTTAATAATGAGCTTGTTCATTCTGTCATCAGTCAATGCACTGTCACTGTCTCAGCCATATTCAGTCATTAATGCATTTTTCATTTATACACATGACATTAACAGGGTCAGAGTGAGAATGCAAATGAACATTGAAATTGGCTGAGAAGTCTTTTTCTCTCACACACACTTTAGTCATTACTCTATACATTTATATACCACCCTCAGAGCTCACACACATCCGTCTTCTGCCATTAGATTATAAAATTTCTGAATCAAATATCACTTTATTTCCTGAAAGGAGATCTGGCTCTGACTCCATCTTAATTAATTTTCAATTGTGCCATTCAAATGTAAAGCCACAGCCAAATGACCTCCCTTGGGGACCCGTTAGATATGAGCTTCTTAGAGTTTATAGCTTCTACAGAACTGAACTGTGTGAATAGTTTGGTTGTGAAATGTTCATGGTTTCTATTGACGCCTGAAGCAACAACCGTGTGACAGAGCCCATGTTGCCTCTGTGCATATGTGTCGTTCGAAGTTCAGTTCATTTCAACATTGTTTTAGGTTAGAAGTGAGAATGAAAGATGTTCTTGAGAAAGAAAAGAAATTAAAGTGTTGTGTCTTGCAATGAAATCAATTATACTAGAGCTTAATTTCTTTCACATAAAATAAATATGCATGTGAACAGATGTGGGCACAGAGGACAAAAATGAATGTATTTTTTGTTAAACAGCTGTTTTTAGCTTACCTCTGTGCTGCAAAATGTAGAAATATTACAAGATATCTTGTCACACTGGACAGATGCTTCAACTCAACACATCTTTTCTAATTAGAAGTTACCAAAGCTGATGTTCTGACTTGTTTTTAAGTGCAGGCAGAAATAATTCTCACAGAAGTGTTAGATTTAATTTTAAAACAGTATATAATATTCATATGAATGATTATAAGCAAACGAGGCATCTGATCTGCACACTGCGTCCGCAGCACCTCTCTTTCCACCTGCACTCGCTGTTTTAGAGATAGAATAGAATAAAAAGCATTTATAGCCATTATACAAAGTATAATGAGATTTTAAAAAGCAGCTCCATAACGTGCATAAATGCAAACCCAATGTAAAAAAACTGTATGAAAGCACAACAAACAAAGATGCTCTGGGAGACACAGACATCCATGAGTGGAAGGATGTCGCACAGACAGAGAAGTTTAGGACCGGTTATGACAGTGCAGGTCACATTAGTGCACGGTTAAGCTCAGTGCGGTGACGGCTTTGGGAAAAAGATGTCTGAGGCTGTTTGTTTAGTCTCATATGGACCTGTAGCGCCTGCCGGAGGGTAACAGGTCAAAGAAGTGAAAACTAGGGTAAGTGGTGTCCTTCATGATGTTCCTGGCCCTGGTGAGACAACAGGAGTTGTAGGCACCAGGCAAGGAGGGCAGCCAATGATCTTCTGTGCTGTGTTTACCACCCTCTGCAGCCTCTTCTCGTTGGCTCCAGGGCAGCAGGAGGGCCACACCATGATGGCATAGGTCAGCAGGCTCTTAGTTGTGGAGAGGTAGAAGGTCACCAGCAGCTGTGTGCAGATGTTCCTTCCTCAGCACCCACAGGAAGTGTAGCCACTGCTTGGTCTTCTTCACAGACCAGGAGAGGTCTGCAGAGATGTGGAGGCTAGGGGAACTTGAAGGACTGGACTCCCTCCACACATTTATTGTTGATGTATGGGGGTTGGGGCGGCTTTGTTTGGATGAGTTCCTTGGTGTTTGTGATGTTCAATGTGAGGCTGTTCATTGAATACCATTTACCAAGTTAGAGGACCTCATCTCTGCAGGACTGCTGCAGCATTTCCACAGACCATTCCATGTTTGTCACGCTAGAGTGTGCAGTGCATCGTGGGTAACGTAGTGTGAAGTAGGTGTACAACCAGGAAAATCTGGTAATGACTGTTCAGGGATGCACATAATCTGAGTTAACAAGTTCACGTTCAAGTTCTTGATTTGGAAATACGTTTTGTTCATTTCAACATTCACAGAAAACGTGTTCAATGGAGGCGTGCACAAACACACACTGACAAAACACAAGACAGAGAAATTAAAGCTATCACCCACACAAACAAGGAGCGGAGCATCCAGAAACACACACACACACACACACACACACACACACACACACACACACACACACACACACACACACACACACAC
>JBAGKM010000008.1:33494719-33505970 GCA_037177155.1 Melanotaenia catherinae
TGACCTCTTAAATCTTGTACAGCATCTGGTTAAATAATGACAAACTAAACTTAATTCTTAGTGATTTCAGTCAAAGAGCCTTTTCCCAGTCGGACTGAAATGTTCTTACTTTGCTGTGTTGGAGCAGGAAGGTTGTTCTGCTTGGCAGTGGGCTCTCCATCACTCGACTTCTGTGGCACTTGTGTGACGGGTGGTTTCTGGGATATGACTTCCTTCACTGGTCGATCCCCTCTCGCCTGTTAAAACAAAATTAAAATAAATAGTTTTGACTTCTTTAGTGGGAAAAGAACAAATAAATCAGCTGCACAGCTAAACATATTGTCCCACAGGGCAACATTTAGGCTTCCATTACTGATGTACACCAGTTATTATTAAACCTTTATTCAACACTGCACCCTGTAGAATAACTTTTCAGCAAAGCACCCCCTAAACCAGGGGTGTCTATTTACATTTCAGTCCAGGGACCACGCAAAGAAAAATTTGATCTCCAGTGAGCCGGACCAGTAAAATAACAGCATAATAAACTATAAATAATGAAAACTGAATATTTTCCCCCTTTATTTTAGTGCAAAGAAGTACAAGTATCCAATCCAATTTATTTATAGAGCATTTTGAACAGAACAATGTCAGCTAAAGAGCTGAATAGCCTCTCTCATGGGCTGGTAACGTTAACGCGTTAATCGAGCGTTAACACAACGATTAATTAACAGCGTTAATTTTTTTAATCGTGCATTAAGTTTAGTTTTTTTTGCTGGCCGCCGGCTTTGATGACAGAAACACGGCGTCCATGTCTTCCTGCTGCAGCGGTGCATCCGATGTAATCAGAAGAGGGCGGGTTTATTAAAATGAAGTGACGTTTTCTGTCTGGAACTTCAGAAAGAAGAAGAATCGACGCTTCTCATGCAGATGGCAGAACATTGCGATTTTTGGATGGGAAACTGCTCCCAAAAGACAATGAGAAACTTTTTCTTTATTTTTAATCAATGCTGTTTAAATTTAGGCAAGACAGCAAAGGAAAAACATGTTTTCTGACTTTTATAAGTGTAAAGCATAAATCGGGCCTTCTTCTGCCTCTGGTTTGGTGAATGTTGGTCATAGCGAGATGAAACTTCCAGCTGTGGAATCTGAGATGTGAGCTTTCAGTAAAGGAGCTGTTTGTTTGTGTTCATGCTTTGGGTGGAGCCATAACTTCTGTTTACATATTGTTTCTGACCATTTTTCCATCAGCCAGCTAAATAAAACTCCTTTAGAGACGCAAATGTTACGAGACTTTTCAAAAAGGCAAGTTAATATATATATATTTTTAACGAAAAGCCACCATAGGATATTTGCTATTTCTGAAGAACCACATTTTTATTTCCATTTTTAGGTTTTAAAATGAAGAAAAACATAAAACCTTTATAAAAAGAGGATAGACAGACTTTCTTTTAAAGGATGTAGATATTGGTGGGAAAAAAAAACAACCCTAACCCAACCCTAATGACAGGAAAGATAGATTTAAAAAAATATTTTAGCCACATATTTAGAGGCATTGTGGAAGGTCCAGAGAGACACTTGCAGCTCCAGAGTCGCAGGTTGGAGACCCCTGATGTGGTGTTAGTAAACCAACATTTACTGTATTTTCTTTATATATCTGCAGGCCTTCTTTTAAAGGAAAGAGACATTTTAACGATTAATTGTGATTAATCGCAATATGTCATGCGATTAATTGCGATTTAAAGTTTAAATCATTGCCCAGCAATTATTTATTTATTTATTTATACACATGTATTTTTTGAAGTTTCAGTCCTGCATACAACCACATAATTTTTAATGTGAGTTACCATTGCAAAAAAAAAAAAAAAAAAAAGGAGAAAAAAAAACCCAACCTAGGAGGGGAAGCTTTCCGAGAACCAAGGACTAGTTATTTGAAGAATGAAAATGTAAGAAAAAAAAGAAAAAGAGTTGAACCCACTAACTGCAACAGAGGAGAAAGAAAGCCATGTGGAACCCATGGGGAGGGGGGGCTGAGAAGTTATTCAGCTGGGGGCTGTTTCCAGAGGATTTGAAAATATAATGACGCCGGTTTCATTTTCACTTATCTGGATGCTCCCAGACAAAAATAAATGGAGACGAATAAAGGGCCTTCAGGGAGAAAGTATTTATACAAGAAAGGTGAGGACAAAAATGTTAGATTATTTATTACAAGTAGACAGAAGTTATCAAAGTGTCCTGATAAAGGGCTTCATTGTGACTCGCTGGCAGTTTTATTTGAAATCCTCGGCTCAAAGCAACATTAACTGAGAAAGATCTTCACAAGTTTTAATATTGATGCTGTTTAAAGTCAACAGAGCTGTAGAAGTTACAAAGAAAACAGAGCTAAACACTCCTTACAAACCTCTTCTTCTGTCATAGAATGACTCAATATCTGAAGTTTTATGAAAAGGTTGTATAAGTAAATAATTAAGCATCATTTGTGTATGCGTCTTGTCCACAAGTAGAGTTCAAGCTCACCTTTCTAGGCCAGAGAGACTCTCTGGTCTGAATTTTCAACAGAGAAAATGATGTGACAACAAAGAGTAGGAGTCTGTTTTGGAGTCGCATCAACTGCCTTTAAGGTACTTAATCTTGAAATGATGCCACGGCTCATCTCCAAAAAGAGTCACACTAGGAAACAAAACATTACATTGTGCGAAGCTTGATATTCTGCCTCCAAGGTGCCAATTTTCACCATGCTCTGGTGAGCAGGCATGATGGCGATGCTGGAGAAACGAAGTGACAGCTGGACGTTGATCATTCCAGTATCCCATTAGCACCATAACACCTCTCCGCTGGGTTTGTCTCAGTAGATCAACTTGTAATTCTGCCTCATCTCAGAGGATGCTGCTCAAAGGCTCCAGGACAGATCGTCTGGAGGTCGTCATCACATCTCACAGGGATGCTGGTACTTAGGAAGAGCAATGGCCCTGTGTGCCTGGGCTTCGTGTGACTCCTGGCCTTAGGGACCCTGCAGTGACTCACAAGTCAGAAAACTTTAAGCAATTAAACTTTTTCCATAAGCTCGACAAAGTTTCTGACTCCAGCCTCAGCGTTTTACTGGATGGATGACATACGGTGACGTTTTACCACCAACGGTTTGCTGGTTCTCCTGACGCTTGGTGTCCTCTGGATGCATGGAAGGTGTTTGGAGCCGCTTTCTTCATTTAATATTATCAATATACTGCTGTTGCCAAGATCTGACACATTCTGCTTCAAAATTATGCTAAAATAAAAAACTCATAAATGTATTTATCTAATCAAGGTTTTATTACTGCAATGTCTTTAAAATCTTTCAGTTTGTCCAGAACTCTGCAGCCACTGACTGGTACAGCCGGGTTCATCCGTTTTTCTCCCGGTTCAGCTTCCCTGTAAAACTTTTCAGTAGAATATAAAACCGTCAAATTGCCAACAAAGCACTTAAAAGTTTAGTCCCACCTTCTAATCGAAACCACCACAACAACCACAACAAAATGTCCATTCTCAGAAAGCCTCCTAGCCTCCGTGTGATTCCTGGCACTTCTAGGACCAGAATGTGAGGGAGTCTTCAGTTCTCAGGGCCTTTTTTATGGTGCAGGATGCAAAAAATCCCTCTGATTCTCTCATCACGTAACTTTCCAACCTTAAAACTTTACTTTCCAGACATGTTTGATGGCAGTAGATAGCAGTTTGTTTATCACATGATCCCCTGATACCTTTTTATCTGTTTTAGTTAAAACAAGAGCTCTCACTATATTCTTCTATATGTTCTGGTGTGATCTGTGTAACATGTAAAACCTCAGTTTGTTATGTTAATTAAATGTTAAGAGACATAAAATAAGGCTTGAATAATGGCATTAATCCAATGAAATTCATCAATATAACTGTTTTAGATGTAAAGATCTTTGGAAAGTAAGTGAGAAGTCACAATATTCACATTTTGTTTAATTGGATTGATTTGTTGTTTTAAGTAGAATACAGTTTTTGATGAGTCAAGTATAGAACCAGGATTTCTAGATACAGTGTAAAAGGACTGAGCTTCATCTTGTTACATAAACTGAGACTTTCCTAAAGTTTATCCAGCTCCATTGTTCTGTCTCCATTCTCTTCTTTTCTTCAACCTTTTACATTGTTGAGTTTACTTGAAAATGTGCCACACAAAAGTTTGACATGACTTTTCTGGCTGGAAGAGCAGGCAAAACTTTGCCATGGACAATAAACAAGTGGCACAGAGACAAAGTCTTTTTTGGGTCACTGGCTCCCGACCAGTGTTTGTTTTGTCTTTACATGAAGGCCAAAACTGGCCGGAGTGTAACTGAGCCAAAGTCATCCACAATCTGGTCAAAGATAACCACAGACTCAACAGATAATGGTCATTCTTTGTCCTTTCTCTGAAGTTCCTGAATAAAACTGTGTTCATGACTGTACGAGTATTATCATCCTGATCAAATTAATCCATCCATCTAAGTTCGGTATTTCTAGACTGGTTTCATGGTCTCCCTGTCTTTATTCTCTATTCCTTCTGAGAGTTTTGAGAAACTAAATCAAGGAGAGCAATTATGCAAAAGCTCCATTTTAATTTCTTGTTGATGTTGGTTCTGACAATTTAAGAAGGTCCAAAACAAAACCAGACCGTAACCCAGCTCACCTGCCTGAACCAAGCTCCTGTCAAGCATTGACACGTTCTTTTTACTTCCTTTCTTTAGACTTTTAACAAGTTGATGTGGAGATAAATGCACACCGGATTATTTACAGCTTAACTCGAGCTACATTGTGTGTTTGTTGTGATCCAGTAAGTGCAGATTTATGTTTAATGTGCTGAGTCAGCAGTGAAAGCACATTTTGTAGATCATATTGCTGAACGATTCAACATGCAACCACGCACACAGATGGAGACACACAACCTCACACTTTAAACTCTGTAACTGTACTGTTTGTTATGTCATCAACATAAACATATGACATTAATATAATGCCATTGGTATTTCTCTGCACAGCAGTGAGCTACAGCCTTGAAAACTGCCTCATTTCTTTATATTTTGCTTCCTAGCAGCCAAACCTTCCTTGAGCAAAAATATTCCAGCCATCCTGAAGTTTTATCAAAGTTTCTCTATAGCCTGCTTTTCACCCATTTTCCTTGTTTGCAGCTACTTAGCTACTTTCAGAGGAACATGCTTTTTTCTCTACATGTTATTGTATAATGCCTACAGCACTGATACAGATCCCATCACTTTACTCTTGATGTTTACACAAGTTCACCTTTGTGATTATGACAACGAAAGTTGTCCCTCTTAAAAATCCTATTTTTGTTATTATTATTATTATTATTATTATTATTATTATTATTATAACCTTTATTTAACCATGAAGAACCTCATTGAGATTAAACCTCTTTTCCCAGAGTGTCCTAGAATGTTGAGGCAGGGCTGGTGGGTGGCATTAAACACCTGACTTTCAGGCGAAAGGCTGCTGAATAAACAGTATCTAAAAATGATGTCCTGAAGAAACAGGAAGAAATCCAGTAAAGACCTGACACAGAATCTGAGAGATGCATGTGAACCTTCAGTTGATTCATCTACTGTCACAAATGGTCTCCAAGAAGCTGTTCTTGGGGAAGGGAAATGGAGAAAAGGCTGAGGTAGGTTACATGACACAAGAACTGGACTGAAGATCAATGGAAACGGGTCTGATGGAGGGATGGATCCTCCCCAGAGCCCAGACCTCAACATTACAGTGTGGGATCATCTGAACACAAAACGGAACAAAAGGCAGAAACATCCAAAGAAGAGCTTTGGAAAGTTCTTGAAGGATCCTTGAAAACTATTCCTCACGACCAAAGAAATAACAAGAAAAAGCTTGTCTAGGATGGTTCAGGCTTTTAAGTCTGTTAGAATTGTATTAATTCATCTTTGCCTTACACACTACATTTCCATTTATATGTTATATGTTCCTGTAGATTTCTGCAGCTAGTTCCCATTTTCCAGACAGTATCCAAATAAATAAGGGGTGACTCAAAGGTTTACACAGTATGTCTTTGGAGACAAGAAGTGTTATTTCTTAGAATGATGGAAAAACTGCCAAGAAATGAGTAAAAGTGTGAGGTTTGGCTTTACAACCTGCAACAGAGAAGCCTGAAAATCTACTTAGATACTATAATGAGACCACAAGAGGGCTGACCTTTAAACCAAGTCAACATATGGCATATTACACCTGTCTATCTCTGTCTGGCTTGCACACCATGCGGGTCTGTTCTTATCAAAGCAATCTTCTCTTCCTCCAACAGAGGCAAAAGGTCCTCACAATCACTTAAAGAGGGAAACAATCATTTACCTTCCTTCAGGGTCAGAATATAACTCAGTATAAAAAATAAGAAACTGGTTGGATATTTTTCTGAATGAAACACACAGTCTCTCATAAGACTCATAATGCAAATGTGAGTCTGTTTGTGTACAAGTGGACGAGTACAAACAGCACCAC
This sequence comes from Melanotaenia catherinae, assembly GCA_037177155.1. Taxonomy (NCBI): domain Eukaryota; kingdom Metazoa; phylum Chordata; class Actinopteri; order Atheriniformes; family Melanotaeniidae; genus Melanotaenia; species Melanotaenia catherinae. The sequence goes on from JBAGKM010000008.1 coordinate 33,501,191, forward strand.
TTATGAGGCAATCTGCCAAATGGAGCATATTGCAAGTCAGTGTGTATACGAGTATGAATGTGTGTCTCTTTGAGGAGCCCCAGAGGTATCAAATATTAGCAGACATGCCAAACTGAACATATTGCAGATTAGGGAGGTGGAGGGGGCCTGGGTGATCACTTGGCAACAAAGCACCTTCGTTGCCACGGGGGAAACGAATAACAAAGATGTTCAACTCACAAGAAAAGAAAAAAAAGAATTACATATCCCCATCTTCATGACTTACCAGTCCAAGTTTAGATGGTCATACATGTAAAAACAATTCTATAAATAACAATCTGTAAAATAAACCTGCTTTAACTTTAACATCAAATAATTTATGTTTCCAATTAAAGTATGAAGAAGTTCTTAATACTACATGAATTGTATGTATTTTGCATTTAGACAGAAGTAAATGGTTGAAAGAATGTTCTCTCTAGCCTGGTTTCCACCAACAGGCGCGGGTCGGGCTGCAGGGCATCAAACGCATCCTTTTAGGTTCGATCGGTTAGACTGGTGCCACGATGGAGGGTCCCAACAAAGTAGGATGGTTGGGTCGGATATTAGCGTACCCTTCCACACAAAAAGCATACACAAAAAAATGCATCCCAACATGCCCCGCACCGACCTGCGAGGCTTAAATTACGTATCTGTACAGTACAACATTCGTTGGTATCTAGCAGGTATTTAAATGAGCCATTCAGTCTTTTTCTAACTGGACTGGCATGCAGACTGACATGCTAACTGAGACCTGGAGAAGCTGAGATGTAGCTGTTGAGTGTTTTAGTTTTCATTTTTTAACTGCATGACACATTCTGACACTGGGCTGAAATTGCAGGGACGTCCTCTTCTGGGACGGTTGTCCAGCTCCTGAATATTTCACACTTGTGAAAAAAGTCATCTCCGACAACAAAGAAACAAAGAAACAACAAAAAAGAGCTATAAACTAAAAAGCTATAAAACATTACAAATTATTTTCTTCTTTTTTGTTAAAATAAGTAATTGAACTTTAGTCCTAATCAAAATGGTCAAATATCTGAATTATTTTGACCCTTTGAATGCAAGTTTGATGACACAATGTCCCGGTTTTCATTGGGGGAGTCATTTGGACTATAACTGAAGTTTATATAATGATTTGAGCATGCTACCACTAATAATAATAATAATAACAATAATAATAATAATAATTAGTAATATTTTATAGCAGCTTTGGGAAGAGGACTTTTGTCCACTAATAAATTTATGCTCAGTGTCCGGATGACCTTTGAGAAATTTTTAAATTGGAAGTTCTTCAAGAAAAACACCATCTTATAAAAAATAAATCATCCAAAATGAGGGATTACGACCACAATGCTGGCCAGAAATTAAGGGAAAAACTACCTAAAAGGACAAAAAAGTTCATAATTACCCAGAAGGCTTAACAGCATTGTACCAGTTCTGTGTTGGAAAGAAAAAAAATTCCGATCAGCAGATTCTGGACAAGGAAATCTCCATTTCAGCCTGAAGCTAGCCCAGATGACCCCGCCTGCACCAGTGTGTACATACACACATTTCCTCCTAATAGAGTATTATCTTGGCTGTAAGCGCTTAGATTTCCATGCTGAACATTTAGCCTGACTATTAATACACTTTAATAGGGGTCAGCGCTACTGTGTCGAGGGAAAACGCACATTCTCTGCAGACACTCGCAGTTTCTGCTCGCGGATCTAATGACTTGCACACACACAGAATACACAGTGGTTAATTCTGTCTTTAGTTGTGACTGAATCAGGTTAAAGAAAGTAATTAACTCATAATAGCCTCAACCACCCTGCTGATTAACACAATGTGTGTGTATGTTTGTTGTGCTTTGCATGGATTGTGTGTATTTGAAAGCAGTCATGCTTTATGCTTGTGTACACACACATAAATGTGTTTGTTGTGTTTGTGGGTGTGGGTGCTCCCATGTGATGTGTGTGTGTCAGTGAGTGAGTGAGTGAAGCTGAATTAATAGATTTTTTTTTTTTAATAGTCAGAGCGAATTGGGAAATTAGTGTTACAAAATTAAGTGTGATTGCCCTGAAGGCCTTTTCCATTATTACTTAACACTTTTTGGAGTATAGATAGCCTGACAGTGGTCTACATGGGCAAGAAGGCTAATAGTAGCTCAAAGAAAGAAAACAGGGAGGAAAAGATAAAGATTAAGAAAGATAAGAAAAGAAAGATAAATGGTTATTCATGCTGGCCATCGGTCAGTGAAGCTGTCAGTCTCTCTGTCAGAGAGGCACAGAGCACATTAGAGCAGCAGAGGCAGAGTTTGTTGATCTCTGTGAATCAGCGTCTGGCTGTTTGCTGCCTGCTGTCAGTCACTTTCCCAAACACAACAGCTTATTTTCTGCAGGAGCAGCAGACAAGGAGACAGAGAAATAAGGCAGGTGAACACTCTGTCCACAGTTCATCAATCAAGCAGCTTCGTTTCTGCATCTCTGGCTGAACCTCAACACTGTGTGAAGGCCGTATGAAGCCCCGGACTGAATCCAAGTCCCAGACTGAATTCCAAAAAGATATTGATTAACTGGTGCATACATTTACAAGAAAATTGACCGCCGTCTGACATAAACAGCAGAGTGCACAAACTACAAAGAACTAGAAAGTCAGAAATACGGTTAAAGCAGTGTTACTGAATATCCATCTACCTGAATAATTCAGACAAATCTGAGACATGAAATAAGCCAAACTATGATGTTAACTGAATCAGTTTATTAACTGGCTTTCTCATAGAGGTCAGTTCAGCTTGCTCCAAGCAATATGGGCAATGCAGATGTGTTCAAATTGTAAATCAGTATTTTAGGAAACAGCATTGATCAAACACTTCAGGAGGTGGGGGGTCATGAAAGACAAACACATCAAATAAAACCAGTAAGAAACAAAGATGGATTTATAACGTTCATCCAGTTTTAATCCGACCTATTCAGGGTTAGGTGGTATCAAATTAGATGTAGAGGCAGAACCTTCAGTTCCCCTCTCTGTGGAACCAGCTTCTAGTTTGGCTTCAGGAAGTAGACATCCAGTCTACATTTCAGATCAAACTTCCCTTTCAGATAAAGCGTATAGTTTGGGTGGGCTTGGAGGCCCTTAAGCACCATTTCCACCTATGGGTGCAGGTTGGTGCACTTTTGTTTTTGCCTTCCGTCAGGCAAAGACTGAGCAGGGTGCCAGAAAATCTAATCTAAGCCATCCTACTTTTTTAGAAAACATCTGTTGGGATCCCAATCTTATAGATCTGACCCTAAAGGGTGGAGCTTGACCACTGATTGGTCAAAAGGATTACCACTTCCCATGTGACAACGAAGGAACAAAGTCATGATTAAATATTTGGATTTTTTTGTTATTAAAAGCCACATGTCAACTGCTGGATGTCCACCATTCTCCTCCTTTGTTTCTGGATTCAATTCAGTTCAGTTCAAGGAAGGTGCCGCCCCTTTATCACATAATACCATTATGTAGCTGGTCTTCACCTGTGGTCTCAGCTTGACCACAGGTGAAGACCAGCCTCCCCAGCACCTTCATCACCTGCAATGTGAGGGCCAGATATAGAGCAGCCTTACTAACGTCAAGGACCCATGGAAGTATGAGAGCAGTGATGTTTGAAAGGGATGTAACTATTCATGTAAATAGACTTTTCTATTCATGTTGACCAATCAAAGTACTTTTACACCACATATCACATTCACCCTATCACAGACACATTCATCCAGCACTTCTGTTGATATTATACGGAGTAATTTGCTCTATCACACACAGTCATACCCCGATTGACACATCATGGGGCAACACAGGGTCGCCCAAAGACACTTCAGCATTTAGTCTGGGGAAGCCTGGAATCGATTCACAGACCCTTAAGTGCTCATTTATGCTTCATTTACGTGTGGAAATATGCATGTCATTTCAAATGTTGTCACTGCCCACATACTCCGTGCTTTACCTTAGCATGGTTGCTTGTCAATACATGCACTAAAGGGCAGTGGATGGAAGCCACGTAAAAAGAGGCAGCGCATTAGATGATGGAGGTCTGTGCAGTCATTTGATACATCAAAGCTTCTTTCTTTGTTCCTTTTGGCTGGTTGCATGTAGGCTATACTACCAACACTAACCACACGATATCTGAAAATACAGCTTTTTTGATTTGTTTAGGTACGCATACTCAAGCTCTCTGAAAATAGACCCAAATACTCATGAAATGAATGCAAAAGACAGACAGAAGGCTTAGTCTGTATCTGTTAACTCTGAGCATGAAAAAGCCCTCAGGGGACTGAGGGATGTTCCGTGATGCACTGAGTTCCTCCCTGAACTTATCTCCCATGTATGAATATCTGATATTATTGTCTTTCATTTGTGTTTCTGCTCTTGAATGAAATGATTTAAGAAACGTAATAGGTGTAGCGAATGAGGAGTTCTCATTTATTTCTCAGTTACAGGAGACGTCAGATAACAAATTTAGTTATAAAATGTTAATAGATGTTTAATAGATGTCACCACTTCTTCTCGCCTTCATTTGGCGTGTCCCTAAGTCAGCTTGGATCACCAACATCCAGAGACTGAATCCCCACACCGGGTCTCCTCCTCCGCGTCACATCCCAGATGAACCAGTCTGAGAACTTTCAGATCCCTCCATAACTTCACCCAAACCTTCCATCAAACCAGTAAGGCAAGGCAGTTTATTTGTACAGCACATTTCATGTACAGGACAATTCAAAGTGCTTTACATAAAACAAAAGCATTA
>JBAGKM010000008.1:33533206-33543881 GCA_037177155.1 Melanotaenia catherinae
AAAAATTACTACTACTACAATATTGAATTTCCCTTTGGGATTAATAAAGTATTTTTCATTTCATTCATTTCATTTCAAAATAACAAATATTAAAGCCAAGCTGTTATCCTTTAAGGAAACTGGCAAAGGTTTAATCTTTTCTTTCTAGGCAGCAGTAGAAGACCGTAATCCAGGGATCCCCAATTCTTGTCCTTGAGAGATATGTCCCGCAGGTTTTAAAGGTTTCCCTGTACAACACACCTGACTTAAATCAATGAGTAACTGGTAAACTTGTCTGAGTCTGAATCAGGTGTTCTGCAGCAGGGAAACATAAAACCTGCAGAACACATCCCTGAGTAACCCATGCCTTCATAGCATAATGGCTGAATGACTGTAATTTTCTATACCTTAGAGTAAGTCAGTTCCTACTTGAACGTCTGCAGCTGGTTCAAAAAGCCATTGCACAGTTTTTCCCATAAAAAGAAAGCACATAACTGGTTTTATTCCACTGGCTGCCTTTGCACTTTAGAGTAGCGGTGGACGGATTGATCTAAACATTGATAATATTGATACCAACGTTGGTATCAATATCAATTGATATTAGTGTGATGACATCCATACTTTGATGTAAGGCTTGAAAACTGCCAAAATCTTCATAATTAAGGAGGATGAAGTGTTTTTTGGTGGGTTCAGTTCACTTCCATGTTAAGACACCTGCGTGTATAAATTCAGCCTCTCAAACCAGGATAATGCCAAACTTGGATTTTTAATTCCACAGATTAAACTCTTTGTATTAACAAAAAAATTTGGACTGCCCTAATAAAAAGTAAAGATTGGATTATCAAAGACACTAGACCTTTATCTTGCAGTATAGCACACCCCTACTTTATTTGGGGTGAGGGGGCATTCGGCCCGATGCGGCTGCTGGCCTTGGTCCTGTCAGGGATTGTGCATGGTGCCTGCTGGGGGGCTCTGGCCGGGGCCTTCCTCTGCCGCCCTTTTGGTGGGTCCGAGATGGTCTTCGTGGTGGGGTGGCTTGGGTTTTGTGCTCCAGGATTGCTGCTGGTGGCCTGGGTCTCTAGGCCACCCTAGTCTGCCTCTAGCCTCCGTGGAGGTGTGGTCACATTTGCAGGAGCTCACTCATCTCTGATCAAGTCTCATTCCTCATCCTCTGCATGCTGACACAGTCACTGAGTCGTCCATTGGGTTTATTACTTATTTATTAATCTTTATTATCACTAAGTGATATCTTTGTTTAGTGTTTTTTGTGTGTTTCTGGTACTTCGGTTGTTGTGATACATGTTTGTTTTTTTGTTTTTTTTTGTAGTTATCTTGGATATTTTTTAGAAACTCCTATGATTGTCAGCTTAGTTTACCTGTAAGAGCTGTAGGAAATTATCTGTTTTGTTTCTTTACAGGTGTAGCAGTTGGTTGTCTGTTGTTAGGTTGGACTGAAGGTTGTTGCATCTATCTTCTGTATTTCTGTCTCTTTTTTCTTATTTCCACTTTTCCTTTCACTTCTCTTCACTATTCTCCTTATTTTTCTGTCCCATCTGGGCAGGTCCAGCAAGATTATATAAATTCCATAATTCAAAATTAATGAATGAATGTATAAATAAATAAATTCAAGAGGAGCCTTATACCCATCAAGCTCCTCTTGGCAAAGCAAATTTGTTCGCCACAACACAGCAGCCAGACCATCATTCTGCTGCCAGAACAAGTTAACAGTACCTGGGCAGAGCAAGTTTAAAAAAAAAGGAAAAGACCTAAAAACCTAAATTATGGAAGGGCCTACCTTTGCACACTCGATCTCTTTTACTACTTTTGTTTGTTACTAATTTGATTTGCTCTATGCTGTGATTTAAAATTTGTTTTATGCTTTTATTGTATTTATTGCAGATGTGCGGCACTTTGTTTCAGATGTTAAAGCTCCTTATGAATAAAGTGATGGTGATGATGAAGGTGCAAAGACTGTATTTTAGAATTCCCCGCCCAATCAAACTGAGCACATTGGATTATTTTGGTGTGAGTGGGCTATGACACAGTGAGTCAGGACTGGGAAACACTTCTCTAGGACCTTTTCAAAGCATCATGAAATGTAATTTTCTCTAACACGCTTTTTGCTACAACATAGGTCACACTTGTGCCATCAGGTTTCTGGACAACATTAACAAAAAGCATCGTTTTTGCTATTTATTTCTTACAACACAGTATAGTTCAAGATCTGTTTTTTATTCCAGTGCTGTGCATTAATTGTAGCCTAAGATATGTTCCAATATGACAACCACAGATGGGAATCAAAGCAAATCATTTCCCATATGAGCCGAAACAGTATGCAATAAATGCACAGTGAGAAGATGTAGGAGAATAGCAATGATTTCTTATGCTGTCCTCCTCCAGGAGAATAGATGGAGGCAACTCAGGCAATGTGGTGGTGAATAATTCCTTGAAAAATGAAGCAGTGCCTGTTCATGTCAGCTCTACTTTACAAGAGGTAGCTGTATATCCAAACCACAGCACAAAGTGCCAGATGGAAGAAGCACTGACTTTAAATTCAGGATTCACAACCCGAGACCAAATGTAGCACTAAAAGCAATAGAGCACACAAAAAGAAAAAAACGTTCAGGCTATATCTGCATTCACACAGTGCTTATCGTGGCACATCCCATCATTGTATGTCAGTCAAGAAATCAGTCACGGTGTGTGTTATCATCTGTGGTCTGAGAGAGCAAACATTGCAAACAGATATGTGAACATAAGCCAAGTGAAGGCTAATGTGTTAAAAGAATGAGCAGAGTATCTTATTTCTCATAGACACTTACAAGACAGTGCACATAGCAAAACAGAAAGATGGAGTTTACGTAAAATCAAGGACAGCCATCCTCCCCCTGAAACTACAAACTCACAATAAAACAAAGAGCATCAGTTCATAACAGCAGAGTGCAGATGTTACTGCCGAGTCAAAGTAAAGTCAAAAGTCACTGAAGCTTAAAATATTCTATATTTAATGTGGGAAAAAGGCAGGAGGACCCAAATTAGAAAACGGTGCCAAGGATGTAGAATCTACTCAACTCTTTTTAGGCTATATTTGTATAGTAGACTCAAGGAAACTTTAAAAGTGCTGCCGTAATGAGGAATGATGCACTGCTGAGTCTAGGCATCTGTCAAAATAATGAATGCTCTGTAGTCAAGAGATCTCTTATAAATTAATAGCAGACAGAACATGTTCATATGTTTAAGTCCTCAGTTTCGCTGAGGGTGGTTAGTTCACCACAAACCCACGAGTTTTTCCCCTTAGTTTTATGCTTCTTTAAAAATAGCGACTGAATTTCTCACCAGATCTTTTAACGTACTACTTGTATGTTTCTTCCTCAATTCATAAGTTTGTTCTACCAAACAGTAGTTGACAGACCCCATCTTATCCCTTGTCTGCACAAATTCCGTCACATTTCATTACATCCAGTCAGAACCAATCTTGTCCAAGCCCATCCCATTCTAGGTTCACCTCAACGGCATGCAAAGGAAAGAAAAATTAAATGCTTTGTTGGTATTAGTTATGCCTCATTCACTAGCATTAAATATGTGCCTACATTATTTGGGTCATGCCATGAAGCTCAGACAAACCCCTGCAGATAGGGTTACTCACTCTTTTAGAAATGTTTTTTGACAGAATAACCAATCATTTGGTCAAACAACACAATGCAGCTCATCCAGGAGTAACTGAGCTTCCCAGATGGCTAGAAATACGGGTGTCATAATCAACTTTGATCCCACAACACTGCCCATGCACTTTGTGCAACCATTACAAATAGCAATGGTTTGGGACATAACTCAGTTTGTTAGACATTAAAAATGCTCTAAGTTCCAGAAAATTTACAAATAAGCATAAAGTGTGCATGTAATCATCTGCTGTTACCTGTGTACTGTGTGCAGATAATTGAGTGATTAAGACCAATCTTGTGAGCTTACATAGAATTATTGAAGAGTTGTGTGTGTGTGTGTAACCTTGTCTGGTGTCTCTTTGCAGATTAAAACTTGGAGAAGTTTGATCATTCGTTCTGACACATGCATTAGGAGATGTATATCGTGTATGTATCAGATTCTAATCCAGTAAATGAAGGTCGTCCAAAGCTGAGTTTGTTTAAAGTAGATAATAAAAATTTTGAATTAACTTGATCAAAAACTTTTTCTACATCCAAAGAAACTATTTTTGTTTCCAACTTGTTATTGATAGAATAATCTATTAGCATGATTAGCATGTTAGTGGCGGTATCTGAACATAAAATAAGCTCTCATGAAGTATCATGAGGCAGAACATCACGAGGCGCCTGTCAACCAAACTCAGGATATAAACCAGAAATGGAAAAAATATATCCTACTGATATTTCTGGATTCTGACCCATTTCAGTGTACTGACAACAGATATTTCCAGACATGACCGCAGGTCATATTTAGAGTTTGTATATGACAGAAATAAGACACATCTGGTATTCAGACACAATATATGTCCTCGTGCAGTATATTAACAGATATGTCTCTGGAATTTTCAGATATTTGAGGAAGTATCACCTACAAATATCTATGGAATCTGGCCCTTTTCATGCAGTGATGTCTGCCCTTTATAAAGCCTGTTTAGTCTTCATATATAATAAGAGGAATTATTTTCACTAACTTTCCAGCTAAAGCTTTGCAGATAATTTTGAGGTCAGCGGGGAAATGGGGCGGTAGCTAGATGGTAGTGTGGGACCTTTGCCTGGCTTTACAAGTAGGATAATGTTAGTAGAGTTCATGTTTGGGGGTAAAATGTAGGTGCCAGTGAACTCAGCTGGGCAGTTGTCTGGTCCTGGGGCTGTTTTACAGGACATATGTTAAAGGGATTCATGTAGCTCTTCCACTGTGAGAATCTTCTAAAGCCGTGACTTGTTCCTGCTGTAATTTTGAAAGATTTATGTAATTAAGGAAATTATGTGATATCATTGTCCAATGGATCTAGTTGGGATAAATACAGGGTTTTGTAAAAGTCTTATAAAGTGTTATTTATTGCATCAAGGCCATGCATGAAAGTTCCTGCTGAATCTTTCATTACCATACTGGATATTTTGGAGCAATAGACACAGAAAAAATAGTTGAGTGCTTAAGAATTTACTGTCTGTTGTGGAAACTGATTTGGTTGCATTTTGGCAAGAAAGGCCAAGCTTCAGTGGTGTTTCTTGTTTACAGAATTATAATAGGCTGGAGTGAATGAGGGAAGTAAAACAAAATTCTTTACCAGGAACTACTTGTATGATAAACTCTGCAAAACACTGGTCAAAAAATGCACAAATACCCAGTAACATCTGGACTTCAAGTGCAATGTGAGGATGTTCAGCTGGTGTTTAAACCAGCATCAAGTAGCCGAAGAAGACGCAGTTTTGTTTTTGCTTTTTTTCAATACGCTCCAGTTTGGCTTAGCACACACAAGATCTGGGTGTACATGTTAACTTTTACTGAGAAAGAAAACAAAAATGGTCACAGATCACATTTTCTTCCAAATAACAAATATCTAAAAACCATAAGAGCAGCAATTCATTCTAATGACAGATTTCTTTTTCCTTATTAAAAAAAAACAACAACAACAAAAAAAAACAAAAAAACATCAAGACAGCTGCAGGGCTACCGTCCCCATTCCAGTCAAAGCTAGTAAACTACCCTCATTATCTCAGAGTCATGATTATAGATGATTACCATCAGACACAGCCTACTTGTCATGTTATACACCAGTTCATCGGAGGTAGTGGTAACCTGGTCCAGTTTGCTGCAAATAATGTAACTGTCTGGAGTTAAGTCTGTTGATGGAGCAGATCTTGTCATGTATGATCCTCAACAGAGATGAGTTGTGCAGTAAACATACTTAAACTTCAAAGCTTCCAATCAGAGGAGGCCAATGTGTAGGCTGAACAACACAACAACCCAAGGCCATTGAAAATGTTGTATGGTTAACTCGGTGGGGCAGCACAGTATATAGAAAATGTATTGTTATTGTAAAATTAAAAATACAGATCAAAAAGACAGTTGGACTCAAAATAGGAAAATCACATGCATCCCTATTAATAAGGGCTGCATTCAACAAGGGGAGCAGAAATGGTCTTGCAGTCTTCATTATTAGCATTGTAGAGTTTGGCTTCATATTTATCATATTTTAAATGTAAAATTCAACAATTAGTTTAGTTTCTTAATTTTATGCAGCCCTAGAACTTGACATTCATTCATATCCTTTTTGTTCTCCATCAGAATCACACATTGTCAATATGTAGTAATACAAAGCTGCTGTTTGACTGTCCCTGAAGTCCTGCAGTCCCTGTGACCCACATACAGCAGAAGTCAGATCCTTTGCATTAATTTATCATAATTTTCCTCATTCAGCTGAGCTCTGTCCTCCTTTATCCACTGGATTCGTTGCTATGCTCAGCTCTCAGTACATCCTATTATTCTGTTTTATAAAGACTTTTTTTCTGGACACATCCGTCATTATCCAAACAGCATTTGTGATGCAAGTTCCATCAAATATGTACACGATTTGACTTTCCAAATGCATCCTTCAACATAGTTTTTAGCCATCCAGGTGTGCATGATTTCCTACCTGTGACTTTAAGTTCGGTTGTCCGTCGTACCAGTCTGGATCCATACTGTAATTCACAGGTATAATTTCCCCCGTCACCCTCCTCTATCTCAGGAATCCAAATATTCGTGGTGTTAATGACGACGGAGCTCCTCCATTCAACCCGTTCACACTCCTGGCAGAAGATAAAGAGCGATATCATTCAGATAGAACAACCTACAGATGACTTCTCATTTGTTTTTTAGGGATTGTGTCGTACCTTATACCAGGTCATCTGGGGTTGTTTGTATGGAGCCAAATAGTCTTCTATATCAGGACAGTTGATCATTTTGCCATGGGTCACTTCAGCTTTTTCCAGATAACGGATTTTGTTGCTAAAGCATTTCCCCTCATCACTTTCCTCCACCGTCATCAACATGGACACTTTCATACAGTAAGTCGAGTTCCTACACAAAACACAACATAAGAAAAATGTTAACATTACCCCAACCAATACTACGAAACAAAGTGATGCAACTCTGACAAACATATCACACACACACACACACACACACGTATATATATGTATATATATGGCATGATAAACAAGAATAACTAAAATCTAAGACAAACTTCTTACACCAGGTTCTTCATTCATTGAGGCTTAATAACATTTTTTCATTGTTCTGAAAACATGAGAGACTGAAACTTCAGTTTTAGATGTAAACTACTTGACATCACAAAATAACACAATCTGTCAGCATTTCCAAGTGGAGTCAAGCACCCTCAAATCAACACGAATGGCTTTGTTTTGAACAGATTTGTTTATCCGTCCACGGGTTAGTCACAACAATGACATGAGTCATTCCACCGTTTGTCCAACACAGACACCGTGTCCGTCTAAGAGCCAGTTTCATGGTGAGGAAACTGTACAGACCCCCAAACATTGTTTTGTTGTGGGTGTTTGGTGAAAATTATGTGTTTCAATGACGTCAGTGAAGTAACCAGCATGTAGAAATTACATCCTCTAAAATACACGAAACACACATTGTTTTATGAGAAACAAACTTTTTCAGGCAATATTTAAACAAAAGTGTTTTTTGTTTTTTCACGTTTTTTATTATTACTCATGGCATTTTTTTTCCATCCCTGTCAAGATCCATCTGGTACCGTAACAATTAATTACTAGTACTTGTTTTGACTAAATCAGGTAAAATATATAAAATATTTCATATGCACTGAAGTCCGAGTCTAGAATTATTATTCAACTTTTAAATAAAAAAATGAATTCATGAGGAAAAATAAATTAGACAGCCCACATGACAACTGCATCTCATCAAACTGACTTGTCATAATTCAAACTTACAGGAGGCTTTTTGAAAATTATAATTATTTTCTATTTTTTCATATAACCAGTTTAAAAAAAATTCACAATTTCACTAAAAGTTTGAGGTACTTTTACCCTTTATGGTTTCTTTTAAAGGCATAAAAAGATTCCTTCATATCTGCTTTTAGCGTTTCCTCTACAACTGCAAGTCGCAGGAAGATTAAATTGATCTGCAGACTCATTGTTCTTCATGTGCCCTTCAGCCGTTCATCGTAAATTCTGACCTGTAAGCTCCTGTAAGTTTAAACCAACTCATCTCTCTGCGTGTCAAACAGTATTCAACCACATAATAAACTCTACTGTAGAGTTTAGACAACCAGAGGTAAAAGGTCTACCAGATGTAGTATTTAGTTTTAAGCAGGTCTGAAAGTGTTCAAGTGATTTTATGAACAAAAAGTATAAAAAAATACTGATGATTTTATAGCAGTTTTGTGAATATGTGAACACTTGTGAATGTACATGAGAGTCCAGAGGGCTTTTCTGGCATTGCATGAAAAATACAAATGGAACCAAAGCAATTTTTTGCCAGTCTTATATATAATATATGTAAGTGTCACCAAAGAGCCATTATTTTAATATTTGCTACATGGAAAATAATTAAACTTTTGTGCTTATTTTTAGTAAGGAATAGGACAGTAATTCAGATATCCAGAATGGTATTTAAAAGCTTAGAATCCTACAAATGAATGAATGTTTGGAATTTTTAAGCAGTACATACATAGTTTAAATGATTTATGAACAAAAAAGCATATTTGATAATGAAAGATGATTTTATATTCATTTTTGCGTGGACAGTTTTAACTACGATGGTCACCAGAGGGTACAACATTTGAGGAGGGCACAACACTTAAGCTAACTTTCATTAGCTTTGTATCGAGGGGACAACTTTGGTATGATCACTCCACATGCTATGTTTTAGTTTTATCGCTGGGGAAAAATCAATCTGTTTACCACGAATGAATGAGTGAATGAATGAATGAATGAATGAATGAATGAATGAATCAATCAATCAATCAATCAATGATTGAATAAATAAATGAATGAATGAATGAATGAATGAATGAATGAATGAATGAATGTGAATGAATGATTGAATGAATGAATAACTGAATGAATGAATCAATCAATCAATCAATCAATGATTGAATAAATTAATGAATGAATGAATCTGAATGAATGAATAAATGAATCATTGAATCAATCAACCAATCAATCAATGATTGAATGAATGAATGAATGAATGTGAATGAATGATTGAATGAATGAATGAATGTGAATGAATGAATGAATGAATCAATCAATCAATGATTGAATGAATGAATGAATGTGAATGAATGAATAAATGAATGAATCAATGAATCAATGATTAAATGAATGAATGAATGTGAATGAATGAATGAATGAAATAATGAATGAATGAATGAATGAATAATTGAATGAATGAATTAATGAATGAATGAATGAATGAATGAATGAATGAATGAAATAAATAGATAAATAAAGTGAAATGTGAAAGCAAATCAAACCAATTGCTCCAGATTTTCCCAGACTGAATGCATCCTTACACAACCCTCCTTCTCCTCATACCAGAGGAGCCTCATGCAAAGTATTTGTCGCCACCTATTTCTGCTCATTTACCTTGGGGGTTTCTATCCTATCCACTTCCTTCATGTATCACAGGCTAATCATCAAACATTAATTTTAAATTTAGGGCTTGAGCATCAGTAAAGTTCACCTCTTTTGAATTTAATTGGACCAAAGCTGGTTAGACACAGACACACTCCACCACAAATGGTCAATTGTTCTGCAACAAGTTTATTGTTCAGTTGATTTATACAGTATGTTGACCATATGCAATATTATCCTATTTTTACAAATGATGCATGAACCGTTGAACACAGACAGGTACAGTAGTTTTTTTTTAGGCTGATTAAATGTTTTTGAATGATATTCCTCTACTGCAACAAGCAGCGTGTCCATTTACTTGGGCACCCACTAACAGGCTGGACACAGTCAGATCCTCATTGTGTAAGATCTTATCTTCTACTCTTTAAAAAGCTTCAGGAAATGAACATCAGTGGGAGTTTGACCTTAGCAAGCATGTTGTAGCCTTCAGCTCAGATATGTCAATCTGTGTTAGTAGCTGTATGGCAAGGTTTTGTATGACAAAGGCTCTGAGTGTAGCTGGGATGTGGACCTTTAATTTAAGTCTGTTCTCACTTGATATAAGATTGCCTCTACATATGCACTTCAATTGTTCATCTGTGATTGATGTCGCTTCTCCACTCTCTTGTCGTACCCTCGAACATAATTTCCATTTGCAAAGAAGTTGTTTCTACAATACAGAGTAAAGTGTGGAGGAATCAACAGCTTTCATACAAATGTGCATGGAGTTGATGGTCAAGGATACATTCACCTTTCTGAGACTTTAAATAGGATTAACGTTTGCACAAAATCTTGTTAATGAATACATATAGAGCATTATAACTAAAGAAAAATACATCATTTCTGATGTTGCAACCCTGTTATTGTAATGAACAATCAGCTGTTATGCATTATACTTTATTCACTTTAAAGCAGGTCATGGAAAAGGAGCTCTTCTGTATTCACAGCTGCACTTTCAGCGCCCACTTTTATCAGATCACCCAAGATGTATTTCAGTGCAACAGGCGAGGAAGGCCACAGTGTTGGTATCTCTTCATGTGTTAAAGTGGTCGAGACGAGACGGCTGC
>JBAGKM010000008.1:33543981-33554467 GCA_037177155.1 Melanotaenia catherinae
TCGGCCCTCCATCTGGAGCATATGGTTCTACTGGGCTTTGATTGAAAGGCCTCCCCACCTGTTCTTCACACCATACTGTGCTGAGTCCACTCTATATCCTCTACACCCACGACTGCACCGCCACCCACCACAGCAACTCCATCATCAAATGCACTGATGATACCTCCATGGTGGGTGTCATCTTAAGGGGAGATGACTCTGCCTACAGGAACGAGGTGGAGCAGCTGACGGTGTGGTGCAGGGAAAACAGCTGGTTCCTCAACACAGCAAAAACCAGAGAGCTGGGGGTGAACTTTAGAAAAAAGAAGGGGACCGTGTAGAGATAGTGGCAGACTTCGTGGGAGTTTAAGGAGACACAAACACCTCTGTGCTGGCAAAAACAGCCCAGCAGACACTGTTCTTCTCGTGTATCCTCAGGAGTAATAATATCACTTAGAGATTGCTGGTGTCATTTTACCGCTGCTCCATGGAAATCATTTCAACGTGTATGTGTGTATGGTACAGGAGCTGCATGCCTTCCCAGAAAAAGGACCTGCAAAGGGTTGTCACCACTGCCCAAAAAAGATCATTGGCTGTCCTGTCCCCACACTCAAGGAACTCCACAGTACCCGCTGTCTCAAAAGGGCTCAGAGCATCCTCAGTGATGCATCCCACCCTGGACACAATCTCTTTGAACTGCTGTCATCAAGCAGGCTTTTTCCAAAGCCAAAAAAAGGGGACAAACAGGCTTAAAAACAGCTTTTATCCTACTGCAATAAATGTTTTAATATGCTGCTAAGACATAATACACATACTGTACATATATGTATGTGTGTATATACATAGGGGTCTATGTATGTGTATGTATGTTTATGTGTGCATATATGTATGTGTATATGTATGTAAGTATGTTGATGTATGTGTATGTCGTGATTAAATGCTAAATGTTGATAATTTGTGTGTTTTATTGTTTTTAAAATAAGTGACAGCCTCATTAAGGCACCTTAAAGGCCCATTTATGCTCAACACAGAAGACTTATACACAGAAGCCAATACCACCGGAAATCACAGGGCAGTGCTGAGCAAAATAGCACCAGCGAACGAAACAAACAAGAGAAGAAGAATCGGCTCAGGAAAAAAAAGAGCAGACGAAGAATGAAGATGAGGAAAATAACTGTAGAAATTGCGAAACTGCCAGGATATTTGAGTGTTTAGGGTTTGGAAAGAACTTCGTAATGATGCATTACCGCTGCTAAACGGTGTGTGAAACTGACATGGGCTCGCGGGAGTGAACTCTGAACTTAGCACTGCCCACTAGTGGGGGGAACTGATTTAACAACCATGGCAACGCAAAAGACGCATGGAAGTATGAGGACGGCGGCGTATGACAGTGTTTGAAACGGACATCTCTACATTTCCTTACGTAAGGGAGCATAAATGGACCCTAAGGTCTCTTAACTCTTTTAAAATTTAAAATTAATGACAATTAAAGACCCATCTGTCAACAGAACAGAATGAATTTACAGCAAAAATAACTTTTATGGCTTCTGGTGCTTTTGTGAAATCAGCTGTTTTTGGCTTTTTCTGACTCAAGCTTTTGTTCAAACAAGATATAAAAATCAAGCTGTTGGTCTTTGCAGGTAAGCTAACCTTTGTAGTAAGCTAGTGCACACTGCAGCATTTAGCAGCTTTCTACGACTGAAGTCACAGCCTGGTGCGCTGTACCTTAGAAGTAAACAAAACCCAATCAATAAATAAGACACGGGACGCTCTGTGACACTATACGATATTTCCACACCTGCTGTAATTAGCCAGCAGCTTCTAGAAATACTGTGGCAGACATGAAAACCAGTCACCTGGAAGACAGCTAGGCTCTGTGGGCTGGACTGGTTATTTTCATTGTTCAACACTGGAGGTTGGAGTTCATGCGGCATCCTGCTGCTCTGAAGCCACGTGTGATGTTGTGACGTGCCCTTCAGCTGACTTATCTTACAAACTACACGAAATGAGCGGCAGTTTGCAGCGATCTTTGATGCTGTGTCTTTCAAACCTAATTTTGGGCTCAAAGTCTTAAGTACTGAAGGTGATCGCTGTGGTTCGTGTTTTTGTGTGTAGGTAGATGTGTTCTTTCCAAGTTCACCTCCAGACACAAAGCAACACATTGATCTCTCTTTATTCCATGCTCTCTGACACACACACACACACACACACACACACATACACACACACACACACACACACACACCCCTATTGTCCTCTAACCACAGCCTCTCATTTAAGTGGATCTGAACCACTTATCCCATCAATGCTGAGTATGTGTGTGTGTTTGTGTGTGCATCTTGCAGGGGGCATTGGGATTTGGGTCATTGACCCAACCAAAACCACTGAGCATTGAACTGGAGGCCTGGAAAGCTTTTTATCCATCCGTCCCTCAGTTTCTCTCCTCCTCATCAATCTATCTCCAGTCTGCAGCATCTTGTTTTCTTCTCCAGTGATTTGGTTACCTTTGCCTGCACGCCCCTGTGGCTCTCTGCCTCCCTCATTCTTAACATCACACAGACATCATTCACTATTCTATTAATCCTTCGCAATGGCTCAGATTTTTTCTCCTTTAATCACAGCCATGGTGATTTTGTAAAAAATAAATAAATGATTTCACTTGTCTCTTTTACAAAACAGCTAAACAAAATGTAAATGGCTTAAGTAATTACATGTTTCAACTACTAAAAGCAAATATCTGTCAAATAGATGACTCAAAACATAAGTTAACCCCTTGATGCCTGGTGTCGCACGTTTGCAACAAACCACTTTTGCTCTTTGTTTATTTAATGAACCCAGTAGTGGTGATGGGAGAGATGCATAAGTTGTCGTCCATGTTGGAGATCAGCTTCCACCCCCTCCACAACACTTTGACAGCACTGCAGAGCTCCTTCAGGGACAGACTTCTTCACCCCAAATGTGTGGCAGCACTATCTCAGATCCTTCCTGCAGCAGACTGGAAACCAGCTGCTCCCAGTAGACCAAAAACACAGAATGCACAACAAAATACAGCATAATATTGTATATAAACTCATTGTAAATAATGAACAAATTTTTAATTTTTATGTATGTATTTCAATAACTTTTTTTTTTTTTATGGTCATTCTGTCTTGCTGCTGTTGCACTAGAATAAAAGTCTTATCTTATCTTTTCTTATCTTATTTTTCTGAATTGAACCAGTTTATTTTATTCTTTTTTTTTTGCTTTTTTTTTTACTTTTATTTATGTATTTATTTAATATTATTTATTTATTTATTAACTAATTTATTTATTAATCATTCGTTTGTTTATTATTTAATTGTAGTTTGTTTTATTCCAGTCTTTTTATTTATTATACCTTTTTTATCTATATTTATTTTGTTTTTCTATAATTGCAAACAAATTCAAGCTTTAAGGCAGTGGTTCCCAAACTTATCTGGAGGGCCCTGGTTTTATCGACAACAATGATGTCAATGATGAAACAATCAATATTGTTGAAGGTATTATTATTATTTGGTGGTATGGTTTGTGATACCTAAATATTCTGATGAAGTGCCGTTAAAATATCAATATTTATTGACATACAGGTTTTGGACAGACAAGTATTTAATTTAATCCTAAACGCGCTTCAAACTTTTAGTTAGAAGTAATGATTAAAAAACATAAATGATTGATCCCATGTTATTAAACTCATCCTCCCCTGTTATTTGTCATATATTCCACCTCTGCTAATGTGGACTGATGGATAGTAAACATGTGGATGATCTTAAACTCTCACACTCTGAACGGTGAAGGAATATTTTAGAAATAAAAATCCTCCCTCAGGGAAAAACTGATTTGGAAATGGATTTCATGTAAAAAATGCTCTTCTTTTTTATTTTAGTATGTTGATGTCAGTGACGCATGTTGCACAAAGACAAGATGAAGAGGCGAGAAGCAGAGCAGCTTTCTCTCGTCTCCCTCCCTGCTGGATCTTTCCACATTTTCCACTTATTTCTTCACTGCACTTTCATCCTTTTTCACGGCAGAGCCCCCTCTGCCTGTCCAACCCAGAAACCGGAAGCCTAACACTAAACGATAAAAACAGCATCTATGTAAAGAAGACTGTATTATGCACATCTTACAATAAACATGATGATTCAATTAGACTGCAATGCAAACGCTGTGTCAGAAATATTTAGTGCACGCTGTGCACCTCTTACACATGCAAATTGTGTGTCTGCGTGTGGGTGCGTATTCATATCTGGTGCTGCCTGGAACATATTTTGCTTTTGTTAGTGAAATGCCACTGACGTTAAAACACTTAAGGATCCCATGCTGTAGCTGCAGTTACGTGCTAAAATACATGCACCAAAAAGAAGAAAGTTGTGTTGATTCTGAATATGAAATTTTCATGGTTGATCATTTTTCTGTTGCCATTTCCCTGCAAGGCAAACAAACAATATCCCACTCTGACTATATTAAGTGTTAATGGAAGATAATGAGCCTAAACAAAGAAAATTCAATTCTCATGTTTAATTACAGCCTCTTCATTGCCTTTCTTTAAGGTATTGTGCTGTAAAAATTATTAAAGTGTATCAAAGAATTAAATAATTGCACTTCACCCCAAACATTTAGTAAATGTGGTAACCATCACAACATTACCAGTGTGTTTCTATGGAGTGAACATAATTAGCTGCTTTCAAGAAAAAAAAACCAACAAATTCTCAGCTTTGGTAATCAAACTTTTAATTTAAAACTGGTTTATTTTCAGCATTTTTTTTAGCCAGCTGCTTGATTTGACAGAACATTAAGATTTAAATTGTCATGACGGGAGGACTGGACCAGAACTTTTTTCAAGGATGTAGAGCAACCAGTTATTGGGAAAATCCACCCTGTAATTTTGCTCTGAGCCAAATCCTGACTGATCCATTCTTGCCTCATCAATGCCTCAGTTGATCCCAGGTTGTGGCTTTCTGATTGGCTACCCACCAGTGGCGGATTTAACACATTTTACATGGGCTGTCAAAGGAGTGGCAAGAGGTCTAGCCAGGGTGGTGTTGGATGTCCTCAGCACCATCTGTGAAAATCTTTTATATGTAAATGGATTAAACAACATCCACAAAAACCCTTTAAAGTCTTTTATCATCTCAGTTAAATGGTGTAACACTGGTGCTACTGATCTTGGGCTAGATCTGGAACCCTACATTGGGAGCAGAAGGAGAACATTAAATTGCATCACTGTGGACATTTTTGTTCATTTAGGCAACATTTTCCTGTAAATCTGGATGTTATTTTGGTTGTGTTAGTGCATATAGCAGTTTGTGGGGGTCTCTTTTATAAGAAAGTCTCACAAAGTTTAGAATTCAATTCTAATTTTATTACATAGCATTTTGTGCAGGCCTGTCATGGGTATGATTTTAGTGGTGAATGGAGAAAAATGACAAATATTTCTTAAAAATGAACCCAAAACATAATACAATGTATAATAATATTTTCTAACAGCTATTAGAGCATAAGAAAAACATGGGGGCACGACAAAGCAGTGCTCAGGGCACCTAAATGGCTAACATTGGTCCTGATTTCTACCTATTCTGTTTGTCATAAAAGCTAATAAAAATCTTAGAAACTGTCTGCTAGAAAACTGCTGGCCATCCTGTCAATAAAAGTGGTCGACATTCTGACGCTGATGTCACTTTCTCTTTCTTGCCCCACCTCCAAGCCTGGCTCCAGAGCGGGTCTACAGGCCAGTCACATTTGTCTGAATGGCGACAGTTTTTTGGTTATAACAATTTTATCCGGGCGCGCTTATAACTGTTATATAGATCATAGGTTAGAATGACTATTTGGTTTATAAAACATGGAAAAAAAATGTCACATTAATATAACTGTTGAAATATAAAGTTCCTGAACCTTTTGCATCATTTATGGTAAAATCTTTGCTCAAAACCCTGTTTGATACTTGTATACTGCCCCCTGGTGGACACATTCTGTACTACATAAAGTTTGACATAGTATAATAAGGTAATTTTTTTTTTTTTTTTAATACTTTGATGTCCTTTAATGTTTTATTTCATTTATGTTCAGGGCTGCACGATGGTGTGGTGGTTAGCACCGTAGCCTCACAGCAAGGTCACTGGTTCAACTGGGCTGGGAGGGAGGTTCGAACTTGGGGAGTTTGCATGTTCTCCCTGTGTATGCACAGGTTCTCTTCGGGTTCTCAAGCTTCTTCCCACTGTCCAAAGACATGCATGTTAGTTAAATAGGTCATTCTAAATTCTCCCTAGGAGTGCGTGTGAGTGCGATTGGTTGTTTCTATCTGTGTTGGCCCTGCGATGGCCCGGTGACCCGTTCAGAGTGTACCCTGTCTCTCACCTGCTAAAAATGCTAGGATAGGCTCCAGCTTCCCCGCGACTTGTATATGCCCAGCAAAGTTGCATCTTCTGGCTCTTTACAATGAATGGGGCGAAAATGTGGATTTAAATCATAAAAGGAAAGATTTGTGGTTGCAATTCTGCTTAATGTGAGTGGCTGACATTCACAACCCATTTATTATTTTATTCTTTCAGCTCAAGCCACACATATAAAAAGCTTATGTGTGTGTGCTCCATCTGCTGCCTGTGGCTTGTTATTTTAAAATGTGGGGGGAAGACAGCCCTGAAAACATTATTATTTTCCCTTTACAATATGGGTGGCCATGACCCCATGTTTATCTGTCAAAACAAACACCAGGTGTGAGCAAAAAAATTCTGAAAACTGGAAGCACCCCTATGTTGAATAAACGCAATGGATTCAGGTTTCCCTTGAACTGACGTGAGTCACCAGGCCCCCCTCTGGAGCCAGGCCTGGAGGTGGGGCAAGGAGGTGAGTGCCTGGTGGTTGGGTCTTTTCCCATGTAGGGACCCTAACCCTAACCCCTAACCCCAACCCAACTTGTCATGGATTGTCTATAACAAACAACATGTTCAAGCATAAGCGTGTCCACATGTACACTTGGCACTAGAGCACAGTTTGATGATCAACTTTTTCATTGGACTTGCGGCCGCATGTCCTGGACACTTCGGCAAAAAGAAGGCGGAGCTGTCAACTGATCACCACCTGGTGGTGAGTTAGCTCAGATGGTGGGGTAGGATGCCGGTCAGACCTGGCAGATCCAAACGTGTTGTCAGGCTCAGCTGGGAAGTCTGGCAGAGTCCCCTGTCAGAAAGGACCCTGATGTGGGCTGTCCTGTGTCTGGGGCTGAGGTTGCTGAGGTGGTTGAAAAACTCCTCATGGCAGGGCCCCAGGGGTGGATGAGGTCTGCCTGGTATCCCTTAAGTTACTGGATGCTGTAGAGTTGTCTTGGCTGACACGCCTCTGCAGCATTGTGTGGACATCGAGGACAGTTCCTCTTGACTAGCAGACTGGAGTAGTGGTCCCCATCTTCAAAAAAGGGGACTGGAGGGTATGCTCCAACTACAGGGGGATCACACTCCTCAGCCTCGCTGGTAAGGTCTATTTAGGGGTCCTGGAGAGAAGGATCTGTCGGATAGTCGAGGCGGTTGTGGAACACTGAATCAGTTCTACATTCTATTCAGTGTCTTGGAGGGGGCAAGGGAGTTCGCTCAACCAGTCTACATGTGCTTTGTGGACTTGGAGAAGGTGTTTTGACTATTCCCCAGGGACTCCTGTGGGGGGTGCTCTGGGAGTATGGAGTGCCATACGAGCTGTCCTTGTACGAACTGTCCTACCAGTGCCAGAGCTTAGTGCGCATTGCCAGCAGCAAATCAGATTTGTTTCCAGTGAGGGTTAGACTCCACCAAGGCTGCCTTTTGTCAGCAATTCTGTTCATGACTTTTATGGACAGAATTTCTAGGCACAGCCGAGGTGTTGAGGGGATCCAGTGTGTAGCCTCAGGATTGGGTCTCTGCTCTTTGCAGATGATGTGGTTCTGTAGGCTTCATCTGGCCGTGATCTTAAGCTCTTGCTGAAGCGAATCACAGCCGAGAGCATGGTCCTCAACTGGAACAAAGTGAAGTGTTTTCTCCGGGTCCTGCCCCAAGTGGAGGAGTTCACGTATCCCGGGGTCTTGTTCACGAGTGAGGAAAGAATGGAGCAGGAGATCAACAGGCGGATTGGTCTGTTGTGGTAAAGAAGGAGCTGAGCCAAAAGGCATAGCTATCGATTTACTGGTTGATTTACATTCCTACCCTCTCATGTGGTCATGAGCTGTGGGTTGTGACTGAAAGAACAAGATCACAAATACAAGTGTCCGAAATGTGTTTTCTCTACAGGGTGGCTGGGCTCTCCCTTAGAGATAGGGTGTGACTCAGGAGGGGCTCAGAGTAGTTGCTCTCCCTCTGCATTGAGAGGAGCCAGATGAGGTGGCTCGAGCATCTGGATGGATGGATGGATGGATGGAAACACATATGAACAAAAGTTTAGCTTTCAGCCCTTAAAATTAATGCTAAAGCTGAGATTCACATACTGATACAGAAAACCCTGCATAGGGTCAACAGAATTATTTTTTTACTTGTTAACTTAATTATCCCCACAACAGTGGTCATGTGCTTGGTTTAGTTTGCTGTTTGCAGCATTTTTCCAAAAATAATTGCTGGTTTTGCATGAAATTTTCAGCAGAGGTGCAGCATGATTGAGTTGAGCTGCATGTTCATCTTGATCCAGATCCTGTCAGTGTCTTCAATAAAGGAAGCACCTCCACACTGACCATGTTTCATGAGCACTCACCAGTAAACACTATTTCCAATTACATGAAATGAAAAATGAGCCGTACATGAATCTCCAAATCAGCTCGTAATCCACCATATCCACCATGTCAATAAATCAGCCTCACCCTCACTGCAATTACCCTCATATGATCAGGCCAGGAAGCTGGAGGGTGCTTGGAATTATGATGCTAATAGAGGAGGATGTTTTCTGGCCAGCAGGCAGTGTGTTTTTACCTGAATGGAGCTGCAGATTAATTTGACAATCAATCTAACTAACAGCCAGAGATGAAGTGAAAGCAAAGCCCTAGATATGTTGAGACATTCACAGACACACCAGTACAGACTTACTTTTACACGTGTGCAAGTATCTGAGCACATATGCTTACACATGCTGTGAAAATGTTGCATTATCTAAATGGGGGTCTGAAATTCTGCTTGTGTAGGCTGCTTATTGGTTTATGTGGGGTTTTTGTATTAAATGTGATTAATTCTAATCAAACATCAATATTTCCATCAGCGGGACTTGAATGATTCTCTGCATGATGACAGATTTAGTCTTTATAAGAAGTTTCCAGAGGAATTTAATAACAATAGCATCAGTCATTTTTAACCGCCTAATGCAAATATAGCATCCCAATCCATGCATATACATATGAAGAAGAGACTTTAAATGGGTAGTGGATGCTCTCCATCAAAGGGTTAAAATGGTTAAATGTCTGTGGGTTCATGTTCTGATTAAGAACAGAAAATCTGCATCGCAATGCACTTTAACCTCATCAACAAGACTTAAACATTTACCAGCAGTGGTAAATATAATTAAAACTACTTAGAGACACAGTTCATGCTGTCTTCTGTTTTGTGTTGAGTGCAACGCATAGAAAAAAAAAGTTTTATTGTATTTGTACATGTTTCTCTTTGACTGCTTATGTTCTGTAACATTTAGGTTCAGCAACCCTGCAAAACACAGATCAATATGTGTCACCACTGATCATCATCAACCTGGCACTTTCTACAATAAATACCAGACCAGGAGTCATGCAGAGTTCAATAAACAGTAAAGCAAATCCCTGCAATAAAGCACCCAAATAAAATAAAACATTTTCAATGATTCATTTTTTAAAATTCTGTATTGTTTTTATTTATTTTGGACAACGACAACAAAAGCACACGTTGCACAAAAAATAGTAAAAAAAAAAAAGAATAGGTATTATAAAGTCTGAAAAGGAGCATGATGAAGTAAAAACGGATTTATTCCTGTCCGCCTTTCTAATCATTTTAAAAATGAGTTTCAGTCATTTCAGCAAACATCGGTTTTCCACTGATGTGAGGAAACATCAACCTTCAGAATAATTCAGTATCTTCAGCAGGTTATTATTTTTCTTTGTACATATTACATTACTGCCCACAACATTTATTATTTCCTCTGCATAAACTGAAACACACGCCTGCTTTAACCCTTGAAGATGGCACCATGAAAATTAGCCGATGTTTGGGAGCCTGTCAGGTGTTAGAAGATCCTTTTGTGACCTCATGATTACAGTATCACATCGTGGTCCGTAAATGAAATTGTGCCGACATGCAGACCTAATAGCTGAAAATACTTAGTCTTCACACTAATCCTGGAGGATCACACATTTTACCCACACTGTGATATTTTAGATCAGGTTTAACAAAAATAAATGATCAAGCATAACTTTTTTACCAAGACGGATATCTGGTTGTTTGTCCCCATGTTGGCCCTGCGATGGACTGGACCTGTCCAGGTGTACCTGCCTTTCACCTACTAATTCCTGGGATAGGAT
>JBAGKM010000008.1:33586276-33598392 GCA_037177155.1 Melanotaenia catherinae
GCGGGAGGGTGTATGTGTGTGCGTTTGATCTGTTATACACACACACACACACACACACACACACATACACACACACACACACACACACACACACACACACAGTCCCCTTTGCTTTCCTCCTGCCTGTCATTAATAAAGGGAAGTAGCTGCACACCTGTTCACTGACAGCATCCTACAGAGAGAGAGGGAGAGATGGGGAAAAGTAGAACTCGCTTTTATAGAAAGAAGGTATATTCCTGCAAAAGACAGAACAAAGAATTAGTACGCAACTATTACACTTTCCTGAGTTGCCTGAAGATTTCACTTTATGATCTTAGAGATGGGTTTGAGACGTTTGGGTGCATTATTGCCTCGTACCCCGCGGAGCGGCGACATTCAGCTTTCCGCCTGGCACCTTCACACCAGAAGCGTTTCAGAGCAAAGCGCCTCTCACTCAAGCCAGAAATGCAACATTCCGTGATCATTGGTGGACTTATGGGCATTTAAAGAGAACAATAAACCAGCAGAAGGATATTTGGCCAGTCCGACTGGGTCTCATATGCTTGCTCTTTATTTCTTTCTAGTAGGGATGTGTGGTGTCGTAGATTTTCCACTTCCAAGATAAACATCTCGTCATTCATGATGTCAGGTATCACGTGAGGCCATCTCTCACCTGATGGCATTGAGCCGGTGCCGCCGGTTTTGACGTAATGTTGTTGGTGACAATGAAGAAGTAACATTTTTTTTTGTATTGCACTTTACAATTCAGCAATCTTGAAGTGCACACATGCTAATGTAGTGTTCATGAGGAATGTACCGCTGCCAGGAAGAGGCATCCCTCATCCAACACACCTGAATAAAATAGCTCAATTCCCTCATCCGCATGTCATTCAGCTCTGCAGAGACCCGGTAACGAGACATTCATTTGATTCAGGTGTGTTGGAGAAGCTACGTATCCAAAAGTTGCAGGATATTAGATCTCAGGGACTGGACTCCCCTAATCTACAATATATGGGTGAGCTGTGCTCACTGGAGCTTCTTGGCACAAGAAGTTGAATCTGGTCCAAGTAGACAACTTTTCTCAAAGTTAAAAAAGCTAATCACAACAGGGGTAAAATAAATATTATCAGAGAACAAGGAGAAATAAAAATAAAAGAAAACTTAAACTTTACTCACTGTGTACACATTAGGATGATGGCACATTAGGAAGGTGTTGGGGCACCAAGTAAATGGTGCACCCTGTATGTAAATCAGAGACTTCTACACCTGTCACATGCAGCTGGTTGAATCCTGGCATCTCTCCTACTTTCTATATCTTCCTGTTCCTCTTTCAATCTCCAAATCTCTTCTCTGTATCTCCTTTTATTCCACCCACTCCATCTACCTATCTCCCATTTTACAACATCTTTGCATACCCTCGTCTCTTCTCCTGTCCATGTGTGAGTGTGCCTCTGTGTCTGTCTACTGAACATTTTAAAAGAACCACAGAGGAATTGAACAGTTTGATGGTAAAACTGCTGAACAGCAGCAGAAACAGACTTGGCACAAGTCTTAATCTGATGCAAACTCACAGCACATGTCAGCTGTCGTTGCATTGTAACACACATCTAAACAAAATCTGGAAGAGAAGCAGCGAATCGTTAATGGAATTTCTGTGTAACTCACCCGATGGCGACAACTGGGATCACCTGCCGATTGCTCCCCTCCTGCATTTTACGCTTTTCTTTATATCACATTGCACTCATTAGCCAGATGCTTGTATCATAAGCAAATTAAAAAATGAACATGTGGGAGGCAATTAGAGGTTCAGTATCTTACCCAGAGACACTCTGACATGTGAGCTGGCTACGTTGGGAATTAATCCGACCGCACAACTTTCTGAGCTTCACTTATCTTGAACCAAGTGAACTATTTTTGTTTTTGCTTCACTAATAATAATATGACATCTTGTATTACTCTGCATGTTTTAGATGTTTCTCCACTTTAACACAATGAACTTGATGAGGAGGTCCATTAATCTGAATCAGGAGTGTTGGAGCAGGAAAATGTCTAAAACCTGCAGGACCCTGGTCCAAGAGGTCTGGAGTTGTTGATCTCTGATCTAAAAGGTGCAGGGCAGCAGCACTGATAAACGCTGGTTTAGATAAATGGATAAAATACTTTATTGATCCTGAAGGAAATTCGGGAAGTTTAGGTTATAATAAAGTTTAAATTTAAGATAATTCTCTCCTGTAAAGATTTAGTTGTTGACATCCCAAACATAGCAGGTTTTTTCATGAAGACTTGGATCAAGTGATGATAATGCTGGCTTGTTTGATGAATCTTTGAGCTGCTTGTTCAGGCTAGATTTACATTTGCAAGATTTCCAAAAGCAATAATAATAATAAAAATAATAATTAATAATAACTTTTCCCAAGTTCCACCTATGAGCTCCTCTCTGTTAACCATTCCATACTGGTCAGACTGCTCAGAGCCAGTAAATCCTCTCTGAACACGCTCTCTTCGTATTGCTCCATTTACAGCTAACACAGCTAAAGCAGCTGTTGGCTTTTATCTGTATTTTTTACATCACCTTGTGCAGCTTTGCAGGGTGTGGTAGTTGGTCGTCAGTGTTCATGTGTCTCCAATGTGCAGATCACTGTCTGAGAACAAACTGTTCACATTTTATTCAGGTTTCCTAGCAAGTGGAGGAACCTTGCACAAATGTGGGAACAGAGGCTCCACCATTAGCACCTGAAGCTGCACGGTGTGGTGCAGCTGTATAGCTGTTAGTGTCAACAGCTGAAACGTGCATACGCCAGCCATTACGATGGCGTGAGGCACCGCAAGTTTCCACATTAATTTCATTCCTAAAACATCCGAAATCTTCCACGGATGAAGATGGTAGGAGATAACACAACACTGCGTTGTTATGTTGCCTAGCAACCTATTTTGGTGGGTTAGTTATTTTTTATTCAACCTGGTGTTGACATCCTAACATCTTATGAAATTCACTCAGTGATCTGAATACAGTCTGACTCAACTTTCAGGACCAAATCAATAAGCTGTTCATGTTAAAGTAAAGTGTGCCCACATTGGTTCTGGCTAAACTGGAGCGAACATGAACTGTGTCTGAGTGAACTGTGTTGCAGGGCCTCCTGAAACCTGTGACAGCTGGAGGAACACATTAAACTCTTTAAACCCTACTTTCTTAACAGAACAATAACAAAGTCAGCAGTCAGAGGAAACTGCATGCAGCCCTCTCTCTGCACAGGTCAGTAAAGCCAAGAGCATTTATTCTGACGACAGAATCAGAGGTGAGAGGTGGATTAAAGAGAGAGTGATGGAGATGTAGGGACATAAAGAGAAAAGAAGAGGGGTTATTTCAGCAGGGCAAGTATATATCAAGGTCTGTTGGAGCTCTGGAAGTCCAGCACTCCAGTTCCCTCTAATGTAGAGTCCTACACAACTGCTCCAATGTTATTCTATAAATGTTCAAATTTGGCTTAAAAGTCATTAAAAGCTAAAACTATATGGGAGATACATCTAGTTTTTGTCAAGAAGAAGAAAGTGTGTGCACACAACAGGAGTATCTGAAAAACTTGGCAGGCGTTAGCTGACGGTGGGATCCCCGCACCAGGGTGTTTATGCCAGTCCTTCTGAAGTCTGAACATGCAGGAAGGGGATACTGTGCCACTAAACCTGGCAACCTCACCCCTGTCCGGTCACCTTGGTTACCTGCTGTTACCCCCACAGTCACCCCTAATACACAAACACTTACACTGCTGACACAGTGGTTATAAATGCTTTCTATGCCTTTCCATAAGTACATTTTGGAGATTTCTGCACAGTATTTTAATTTGAAACATCTGAAAGGGACATTTTTTACACTATGACACATTGATCTGGTAGCTGAAGGGAAACTCCAATTTCATTTATTCAAACCTCACATAGTATAATGCACGAGTCACTGGGGTCATTTTTATGTAATAGATAATTTCATACTTGTTCCTTCGTGTCTTTTTCTCACCAGATGGAAAATTCACCCGACAGCCCACACAGCTAATTGATCCCATGTTTAGATAAAATTATTGCGTTGTGCCATAAATGGCACTTACCCTGTCATAACATCTTTGTTAAGTGAAGCTCTACACAAACTATCATTGTTATTTCATGAGATGCCTGCAGTGCAAATGTTTAATAAGTCAAAGCACTCATTACGAGCCATGCTTGTTTGTCTGTAAACACACTTAATGGAATTAATGTGACAAGTGATCCAATTAAAGAAGCTGGGTGGGGAAAGTGTGGGAGCCGGGTCAGGAATAAGAGGCTGATTTTGGCTTCATGAACATGGTGTCTCAATAACATCCAGGAATCCGAGGATTTCTGAGGACTCTGTGTCTGAAATCTAATTTATTTCTTTACCTCTTTTTAACTTTAACATTTGAACAAGTCAGAATTAATCACATAACCTGGTGTGACTTTAAGCTGCCATCTTGGTGTCAACTTTGAAGCAAAAGTCTTTTTCCAGCATGTTTTTTCTTCTGGGCAAACTTCCTGTAAGGTAGAGAGCTTGAAACATCTCCTGGAGTTTAAGGCTTTAACTACATGATTTCCAGTTAAAAGTGAATATTTAATGCAAATGATGTGACCAGGGACAACGATCCATTAACTCATGAAAAAGATGATTTGTCCTGAGATTTTGCCAGCCATGCTTTTATATACATGTTCTCAATATAATGTGTATTATTAAAAAAACCAGTCTGTTCAAATTCATGGTTAACTTTGTATGTAGCAGCTAATTATTAAATTACAGCCAAATGATGTTGC
This sequence comes from Melanotaenia catherinae, assembly GCA_037177155.1. NCBI lineage: Eukaryota > Metazoa > Chordata > Actinopteri > Atheriniformes > Melanotaeniidae > Melanotaenia > Melanotaenia catherinae. Next base: position 33,591,065 of record JBAGKM010000008.1, read on the forward strand.
TTTCCATCTAGTGAACATGTTCCCTGTGTATCATTTTAAACAGTCATTCTGAGTCTACGTTCAAATGCACGTTAAAATTCAGTTTGGCGGATATTGTTAGATATTATTTTTACTTTGTCTTTGAATGAATAACATGTATATTCAATTGCAGTTGTTCGGTCTACTTGTAAAGGCCATCAAAACATCACAAGCACTGAATCATTAGAAAAAGTGAAAGTGACTCAAGGTTTGAGGGCTTGTGTCTGTATAAGAGGTCATGTTACATTCTTGGGGAATTTCTAAGAAGTGAAAGTAGTTTAGGATGAAACAGAAAGTCTGAACTTTGCATCTCTGTGTGCATGTGACTCTGATTTGCAGAAAAACAGGAAACCTGTGTCAGACGGGGACAGGACCTGCCAATCAAAGCTGACTAAGTTAGAGATAGCGTCCAATCACTGTCTAGCTTTGGAGAGGCTAAAAACTGGGTCCAGGAACTTAGCTGGAGTTCTATCTGGGTTCTGAAAAGTAGAACTCCTTTTTCTCTATAACTAGTGAAAAGGAAAGCTTAGATGGAGGGATCCAGAGCTTTTTGGCAGGTGATGAATTAATAAAGTTTTAAAGCTAATGAGAAATGGGGGAAAGCCAAATCTACAACCGAATCTCTGCTCAGCAGACAACAGCAGACTTTAGTTTGATGGGCACACAAACAGCCAATCACATGCTAGGAATAGTGGATTATAACATTATTTTAAAGAATAAAGGGGGCAGGTGCTCCGACAGTGCAGTGTGATTTCTATTGGACCTTTATCCCTGATTTCCACCAGGTGCATGTGCGCCATGCGGCCGTTTTAGTCAGTGGTTTGGTTTCCACTTGGCGTCGCAAAGCGTATCAAAAGCGTCTTGTCGCAGGTCTCTGCGAGTCTGTTTTTGACGGAGCAGGCACCTAGAATTTATCAAATTCTGCAGTTCAGATAGGAGCAGACAGGAAATCAGACACGGGAGCAGTGTAAAAGCTTCCAGTATTTTTCAAAATAAAAGCCCCTGTGCAGATGTGCGCTGATGAACCATGAAAACATTACGTGTTTAACCGGTCAGGTGGTCTCAGTGTTTTTCTTTATTTTTCATCAATATATTTATCCTGGAAGTGGAAGATTCCCCAATACTCTTGTTATTTCGTGATCTCGCGGATCCTGCTAGGTGGACTGCACTCACAGGCGCACTCGGCTGGGGGGAGGTTCGAACCTTGAGGCCGTGGCCTTTCTGTGTGGAGTTTGCATGTTCTCCCCGTGTATGCGTGGGTTCTCTCCGGGTACTCCGGCTGCCTCCCACCGTCCAAAGACATGCATGTTAGATTAAGTGATTACTCTAAATTCTCCCTAGGAGTGTGTGCGAGTGTGAATGGTTGTTTGTCCCTTGTGAATGTGTTGGCCCTGTGATGGACTGGTGACCTGTCCAGGTGTACCCTGCCTCTCACCTGTTAATGCTGGGATAGGCTCCAGCTTACCCGTGACCTGTAATGGACCAAGCGGTACAGAGAATGAATGAATGAATAAAAATATCAGAATAATAAATAACTAATTAGCATATAAATGATCTGTATAATATGAAGTGTCAGCCGAGCGTTTGTAAGCTTGCAGCTCTTCATCCAGCTGGCTGTAAAATGGCTGCGTGAACATTTAATGATCAGTAGTTTTTAAATTCATGCCAGGCGTAGGAACTGAGAACAAACTGCGAGTAAACACAGACATCTGAGACTGAAACCGGTGGAAAGATCGAAACATGAACTTCATAACAACTCGTGGTCATAACGTTGCTCTCTAACATGTTTTTGATGTGTTTTTTAAAAACAGTTTACCTGTTAGAAACCTGAAAGTCTCATTGAAACAGCAGCTGGATTCCTCCAAGATGGCCGACAAAGCCGCTGTGGCGTCACGTGCACATTCTCTATAACACAAAGACTATGAGTGGCAGTGGATTGATACCACATCTCGCAGGATCGCACACGCCTAGTGGGACCCACTGGCCATGGCCTTCCGACTGTTTGGCCCATGGGAAAATGTCGGTAAATCTTACAGTATCTCCCTCTGAACATACCGCCATCATGTTTGGTGTGTACCTGTGTGTGTGCTTGTGCATGCGTCTGTGCACCTGTTCCTCCTCTTGTGTGCTGTGAGGAAAAAGTACTGCCCTAATTACTCAAGATTCCCAGTGGATGTTCAGACTATTTTGCACTCATCACAATAAATTACTCTCACCTCCCGTTCTACTGCCACAAGTTCTCCGTCTCTCTCAGTGCGTTCACACGTTTTAGTAACCAAGTTGTTTCCACGTCTAACATTTCATTCTGATTTTCTCACATTAAGACCTCTGGGAAACAGCTGTTTACAGCCAGAGAGCTCACACACACATGACCTACCCACTCAAACCCACGCGCATGTAAATATGTCATGAATCCATCTCTGTCAGCTATATTTTGCTGCTCTGTTAGGACATTAACATGCAGATTATTAATATTACATTTACCACCATGTTTACAACCGACTGGTTAAAATGTAATAATGCTTCGACATTTAAATTTCCCCTTCCATAAATGAAGGACTTGCTTGATGTTTTCTTGGACAAAGCTGCTTTGAAATGCTATAAACAGCAAATTGTCATGTTAAATTAACCACTGTGAAAGATCCAGTTAATTTGTCTTAAATTCAAGGAAACACTTCTCGCTGCTTTGTCTCTTGAAAAAGACAAAAGCAATTATTTGGTATTGCTGCAGTGTCAATAACGTCCATCCGGCATGGTCTATTTTCCCCCAGAAAGACTTGGTATTACTAGATTTTGAACAAAATCTGGATCGGCTATAATACGAAATACAAGCCAAATAAATGTAAAATATTTTCTGTTGAAATACATTCAGCTAATGTTAGAAATTCTGTTTCCTCTCAGCAGAGATCAAAAAGAGAAATTTAAAGCACAATGTGATTCAAACAAGTGTTGTAGATTATTTTCAAAAATCACCATAATAACTGACTCGGGACCAAATGGGTAAGAGGCGACATTAGAAAAACAGCGTGTTGTGAGGGCAAGTTCCTAAAAGAAAAGAACAAAGATATAAATAAACCAATAGTTCATGTAAGCAGGTGTACAGATGTTTCCATTAATGCCCAACCGTTAGGACCACCCAGCCTCTTATTGGGGAATGAAGTTTATGATGACATGATAATCTAAGAGTGTTCATATTTTCACATATTTCTCCGCATGCAAACGGAAACCATCCAGTTCAGTCTCACTTCAGTTTGTGTAGCAGCTGTGTTGGGTGCTGCCTGTCCAGGGGCTGCATGAGGACTGTAGTGGTCTTTCAACAAGCTAGGAAGCCCCAATCCTAACTTGATGCATATCAAAATGACGAGGAGACAACTTGGCTCAGAGGCTTTACCAATCCCTGCCACTTAACTGAAACACAAACCAAACTTCAAGTAATTATATGGGCATGAAAGAAAAACAAGAAATCAAGCTTTAGTGTGGAAGTGGAGACTCTGGATGTCTGTCTCCTTACTGTGCAATGGAAACTTGGTGAATTACAAAACCTTTTATTTTACAGCATTCCATGTGATTTTACTTTTAAAACAGTAACACATCTTGATTCTGATAAAGAACCTCGTGATGAAGTAGTTAATGTGCAAAAACATGGTAAATCCCATTCTTTTTTATGAACAATTAAGAGATTACTGTGAGAAGTGTAAGGAAGTTAAGAAAAGAAAATTGGAAAGGGGGTCGGGAATAAAAAAGCTTTTACTTCATCCTTTTCTGAATTTATAAGAACCCTTATTTTTTTGGGCTATTCTGTTCATTTGTGTTATTTATTTTGTTATGGTGTGTTTGACATAAAGAAATACCAATACACAATGTTTGTGTGTGTAGGTGTGTGTGTTTGTACATATACTTGCATATTTTACAAGGAGAATGGAAAATAAACTGTTTTAAACTTGTATTTTTGTGCATGCCTCCTGTTTTCCATCTCTTACTGGGCCCAGTGGTGTGATAATGTTCCTCAAATTTGCCCTCATATTTTATAAAGCAGAACAGTTTCCTGTCAGGTGGGTGCTGTGTATTACCAGTACAAACACATATCTGAGTGCGTCATCCTTGCTCTCTTTCAGTTACGAGCTAGATCCATCAGAGACCTTTCGGGCACTGATGAACACTAAGAGGCATCCTGGGCACCAAATGAAAAAAGCCTAGTGAGCGCACAGCCGTGGTCCTCAAGGTTGAGCCCACAGGGCGGGGGGGGGGGACTCTACAACCGAAGGTTAAAAGAAAAATGTGCAGACACAGTTTGCTCAGGAAAAGGCACATCACTTCAAATTATAATTATCCCGAGGCCCTGAAAGCATTAAATTCTGATTCTTATAAGTGTGAACAAAACTGTGTTCAAGTCCAGCTCTGTTGTTGTAAATGGGCGCCTGTCAGTCTGAGTGATGCAGAGACTGACCAGGCAGCTGAAGCGGCGCTCATAATGCTGGTACGAGGACAAATTAATCTACGATGATGGCTGAGTGAATCATGATCGCACGCCCAATACAATGCTGGTTACCAGAAAAAATATGTCAGGAAATGTCCATCAAGTGAAGGAATGAGATGAAAAAAGGACAAGAAAGTGGGGAAAAAAAAGAAAAATGGAGAAGAGTTGAATGCAAATTGAGAGATGTATGACTTGTCAGCAGAGAGAGAGGGAGGGGGTAAAGAGAGAAAAAGGGAGATGACAGACAGGGTGTTTCCTCGGAAAGACAGATGGGAAGATGGAGAAGAGTGGCAGGAAGAACGACAGAATGAGCAAGAGGAAAAGAAAGTGATAGGAGGAAGACAGACAAGGAGAGACAACTTGTCTTAACACTGAGATGGAAAAAGAAAGAAGTTGTCCAATGCACTTACAATCCAGAAGCTCAAAAAGAAATAAGAAAGAGACAAATATTTCCACTTAAATGAAACTACCCTCCATTATCGCTGTTTCTGTTTATTTGAACAAAGAAGTGTTGACATTTACGAGTTGATAGTTATTTTTTATTTATTTATTAGAAAATTCTCTTTCTGAATGTAACCCAGCTTCAGATACAGTTAAATCTATGCAGAGGTGCATCACACGAGCAGTCAGTGCAGGTTTTATCCATAAAATGTGCTGTAGATCAGGGATCCCCGGCTCTGGTCGCCGAGGCCACCGTCCTGCAGACACTCGATGTTTCCCTGCTTCTGCGCACCCGACTCAAATTCATGGCTCATTAGCGGACTTGTGCAGAACTTGTCAGAGAGCTTTTAAATTTGAATCAGATCTGTTGCAGCAGGGAGACATCTAAGACCTGCAGGATAGTGGTCCTTGAGGACCAAGGCTGGAGACCACTGCCTTAGATGGATTAAAAACAAACATACCTTTCAGGGGAAAACACATCGCACACAACTTCAGTGCTTTTAGACATATCAGACAGATCAGAGACCCGTGGAGCGACCATATTGGACAACCTCAGCTCAATACAACATATAAAATGATAAATAAAAGTTGTGTTTTAATTCTGTTTTTTCTGTGTGATGGTTTGCTGAGTTTCAGCAATGTAATCGTCATCTGTGAGTTGTGTTTAACTTCACACTAGCTCTGATTGATTGTGACAACTGACAAGAGTGGTTAATAATCTGTGTGTCTACGCCATGCACGGTGGGGGTTTAAGATCTATATTAAAACTCACTATAACTTGTTTGGTAAACAGAAAGAAGTCAGTAGATCGAACAATGGATGGCACATTAACACAAATCCTTTATGACGCATTGATACAGAAACACATGACATTCGCTGGCCAAAAAAAATCTTTTTCTGAAAAAACAAGATAAGTTTTCAGTAATTCTTTCTTGTTTCTGTTTTTCTGCACTAACAGGATATAATATCTCTCTTTTCTTCCCACACTATTTTAAAGACCATTTAGAGTGTAACTGAACACGTCCAAAGCTCAATCACTGCAGTGAACGCTGACGCAGTTCATTTAAAGATGTTGCAGCTAGCTCCTCTTCCTCATCATAATTTAATTTTTCTGTTCATTCTCAGACGTTTAAAGAGGTTTGTGATGGTGTTACAGCGCCTCTGTCTTCCCACACACATCATACACTGTTGCTGTGCTGAGTGAACGATGCTGCTGCGCCCCTGTGCTGGGCCATCTCATATACGTCTCATATACGTCTCATATACGTCTTTGTCAGGCGGAAGAAAAAGTAGTCCCTGCCAAAGATCCTGATATTTAAGCTACTTTCTACTGTATTCCCGTTTGCGATAGACTGTATTTCTACTTCAAATCACTAAAACATCAATATTCTAACATGAAAATCAATTCTGGAACATAAAAAGCTGGTTTCTGCATGAATCTGCATATCATTAGTCGCTGCTGTTAGCAGCTAATAGTGGAGCTTTTTTGTGTCAATGGGATTTAATAAAGTCTAATTAAAACAAATAATATTAAATAGTTTGATAAAAAAAAAATAAAATGAACAACGGTCAGAAGTGGGTTGTCGCAAATTTACAAGCCCAGGCATCAAGAGGTTCAGACTAATTATGCAAAAACTGATTTTTCACTTTAGTTTTATGTCCAGCTAATAAACCACTTTGTTGGGTTTTGGCCATATCATTACTTGGTTGAGATAAGAAATAGAATAAGGTTTGAGTTGAAATACATTAGATTTACTAACAAAACACATGCATTCTTGACTGTGTTCAGCCAATGAATTCACTTAAAAAAAATCAGAATTTGATCTAAAATTGATTTTACATTATTTATGGATGCTATTTTAACAAATACCATGCAACATAAGTCCAGATATGTATGAACAAATGCCCCACAAAGACATACAGGTGGAGGACAGGGCTCAGTATTATGTGCTGTCCATTGCCTCCAGGGGCAGTATTCACACAACAGGCATTTGGCATCTCGATGGTTGTTTTCTGAAACTTGGAGCAGAAATAAAGCAACATTATAGTTCTTTTGGAGTTTTTCCTATATTTAGGTAACTGTTAATCCAAACCTTACTCTCCTATCAGCATATTTGCTCTTTCAACAACAGAGATGACCTGGCTGAGTCAAAATGCTCCACTGTGTCTACCAGCTGTTTGCTGCCTTCACCTGAATGCCATTTTGTTCCTGACATGTGGCGTACAGAGAGTTTTTAAGGACTGTTTAAGCTAAAAACAACTGCCTGCTGTGGTTGAAGATGACATTTATATAGCAGCACTGAAAACAGCACTTAAAAGCAGAATTTATTACTAACAGAACTTTGTAGAAATAACACACAGATCAACAGTGACCAAGCCTTTTCTCATCTGC
>JBAGKM010000008.1:33849739-33861338 GCA_037177155.1 Melanotaenia catherinae
TATCTATCTATCTATCTATCTATCTATCTATCTATCTATCTATCTATCTATCTATCTATCTCTCTATCTATCTATCTGTCTGTCTGTCTGTCTGTCTGTCTGTCTGTCTGTCTGTCTATCTATCTATCTATCTGAATTGCATAAACTCTGTTTTGTTTATTTCCATTTCTGTTTACACATGTTGAAAATGCTGCATCCATAAACTGTTTTCTTGCCAATATATCAAGAAATGAAGGAGTGGTTTAACACTTTTACACAATACTGTAAAAGAAAGATAACCATCACCATGGTTACTGCAGACCCAACGGGTCAGATGGTCAAACACAACATTTCTAACTAAACTCATTTGCTTATAAAATCTTTCACCAGGGTTGGGGATGGATAAGAGAAATAATTCTTTGGAACAAAACTTCCTATAAAGTCCAGCTTCTGTTGGCATCTTGAGGACCAACTCCAGTTCTACAAGTTCATGTTTTAGTTGTCACTGTAATCCCATTTTAACAGACCTGTCACCAAATGAATCAGTATTTATCATAAATATGGAACCCGTTGATCACAAAGAAAGCTTCAGCTTCCACGGACGAGAATGAAAGTTTCTTCCTGTTTTGAGACACCTCACAACAAACCTTTGTGGTAAATGCATTATTAAAACTGACCTGTCTAATCCAAGCTGTCTCATTAGAGTCTACTTTCTGATTTCCTTTATTGTCTCTGTAATTAACCACCAGGTATTTCTGCCTCTTGCTGGCACACTACTGAGCAACTTTCTTTCATATGACACAAAAATAAGGGCTCTTTGATCCTTTCAGCATGCATGACATTAAATTATCCCTGAATTTCACAGAAGTGGAAGGTTCCTACATTGTGTGACATCACTTTGATCAAAATTGCACTTTGAAATTTTGCAATATACAACTTCTAATAGCGTGTCGCATGCAATGCAGCATACGGCTGATGAGACTGGAGATGTGGGAGCAGGATCTCAGAGAACTGCACAGATCCAGAGAAACAACATGTCACAAAGTGGAGCAAAACAACAACAGTGAAGTTTCTAATGAAATCCACACAGAGTCCCCAAGTTAGTTCGCTTTTTTTTCTACCTGAGAAGCCCTGACAAATTCAGCCAAAAAATTTCTTTTAGGCCAAAGTGACCTCAGTGGACAAGAGGATTTAGAAACATAACCATGAGCATATCCTGGCTGGTGTTAAACTCCAAGTCATGGACGTGTAGTTCATGAGATGGAAGAGAGATGGTGTTTGCCATGTAAGTTTGAATTTGAGTCATGATAAAGAAGAAAAGAAAAGTCATGATAAAATGCGCCTGGGAAATAATTAGTGTGTGAACAGCAAAGAATTCTACTTCAGATTTGAAGAAGCTCCTGTAGGCTGAGGGCAGCTAGCAGTTAACTCGGCTACACCTGCTGCTCAGAGATAATTGAGCCCTTTAAGCTGTTATGAGGCCTTTATATTTAAAATAACAGACAGATTACGAAGATTATAGGGACTACCTGATGTAGACATTAAGAGCATGCATATTAACCTTATTATTGAAAGCAAGTCTTCATTTAGTTTGTGTTTGACTCTTTGGGCATTTTTCTTAAGAGTATGTCCCAAGATTAACGTGTTAAACCTTGTGTTGCCAGTGATAAGGTAAATTAGATGCTCCCAACAACCACAGAATTATCAACTTTCTGTAGAATCTCTGGAATTTGTCCCTCCTGTTGGCTTTATATTAATTTGCAGGTAAATTTGTACCTTTTTTACGTTTAGACTGCAGAGCTTCAGATTGTCCATCCATTTTCTATACCCACTTATTCCTATGCAGAGTCTCGGGCAGCTTCAGATTAAAATAGTCTCTTTGATGAGGGGAAGCCAGGACATTCAAAGGTAAAATGCTGGATGACTTTATGACCAAATTCCACAAAAACTGTACTCAGAAAAGTAAAGATTTTTTTTATTTCTTTATTGTTTTATTTTAACGTTTATCGTTTTTCTTGGGCATTTCCCTGAAGGGCTCTAACTCCAGTTCTGGTGAAAGCTTCTTCCAACCTGCTCATTTTTCCACAAAGAAAACTACTAAAGTCAAAGTTTGTATGCGTTGCAAAATTTCAAATAACAAGAAAAAATTATATGAATGATCTGGTGCACATGCATAAAACCATCTGAAATACCAGCACATAGACACTACTGGTAGTTCGGGGCCTGTATATTACAGATATCTGTGGTTCTTAGAAATGATGAATTCGTTTCTTTTGGATCGAGTTGCTGAGGTGTGTGTGTTTGTGTTTGCATCAGATACAGTCTGAGTCAGGGTTAGGGACATCCTGGATGGAAAGGCTTGATCATAATGTACAAAACACATAGAAAATAACTTCATCTAAGAGTTGTAACCTTCCAGAGATGACTAAAGCAAGGTAAATCCCATTCTTGACCTCAGAAATGGTCATCTCAGGTCAGGCTCCTCGTTTTGTTATAATAACGTTCTTCAACACGTTTTATATTTCTCTGTTACATTCCATATTACTTCTTAATCCTTGAGTTGCAGCAGTGCTGTAATAAAGAAAACATCACATTTATGAGTCCAGTTGGTGTGAAGATGGAGGTGGACGAGGCATGTAGAGCAAATATTCCAAATATGTCAATCAACAAAATATTGCTGCAATACTTTAACTTTAAACGGAAATTAAGCTTCTCTCACCTGCAGGTTAGTTGTACAGAAAGATTATTTCTAGGAAACTAGGTTTCTGAAAAAACATTGTCCACATTCAGGCTCCGTGTGCTGCTCAACATGATGCAGAATGACTCAGAGTGACTTACTAAATTAAGTTTGTGCTGAGACTGTTGTGTCAGCCAGTTTGTTTGGAGGTTTGGTCTGAAGCTACACAGTGGTGGCTCCAGAAAATAGCTGGAGGTGACTGTCAGTAAACAGACTTTATTTTTACCAAGCATGGCACTGCTGTATGTAATGCTTCATACAAGAGCAAGAAAGAGCAAGAGGGGTCAACCAACAGTAAGTAACACTAGTGAGTGTGTCCTTCCCTGGAGGGAAATGCCTCTTCCCTGGTGTTTATGAAACCACTTGGAATTGGGTTAAATTTTAAATCAAAGGGTTTACGTCTCCTTCTTTCTGATAGGGTGCTAATTATTTTTAGTTCAGCTAGCGCCATTCATGACACTCATCTCATGTCACTTTTAAAGACAGTAAAATGCAGTCCAAAATAAATTCTAATCCAATTAAAAAAGCATTATGGGATCCAGATTAGTCCGATTTTATAAGCAAATTCATAAAAAAAATAATTGCCATGTTAAAAAAAAAACCATCAAATTGCATCAAATTCTGTCCTGAATTCTCATCGTGAGCGACAGTTTTAACAGGAAGGGAAACCTCAGAAAGGCTCAGAAAGCTCGGCCATCTGCCTCGGCTTCACTTTGCTTTAATGATTCATTTCATCCACACAGCTGTGTTTTTATCAGTGTGTTGTGAGTTGTATTAATTCCCAACAGTTATTACTGAGAGACAGCAAACTTAGGTTCTGTGTTATAATGAGTTTACCGCGATAGTTCACCGTCATGCTGCAGGATCTCAGCAGAAAGCAGCTGGTTCAATCTTCCAGGCCTAAGAGTAAAACAAGCACGAGCTAATGTTTCATGTTAGCATTAAAATACTAACATGAAAATTAAATGCTATGCTATGATAAATGCTAATATATGCAATAATAATGTATGATTATTTATGGCTTATTACACGTCTGAAATAAATTATCTAACTAAACTTGTTATTTTAAAGAGATAATGCCAAATTCTTTGAAATGTTGCCAAAACAGTCCTGCTGGTAGAAGCTAGCTTATGCAGCTTCAGCCTTTTAGCTGTTAATGTACATTTTTCATGTCATTTAAGGTGAAACGTTCAAGCAAAATCAAAACACAGACATTACCAAATATAATTTTATCAGATAAATTCAAATCTGTAAGAAGTTATATTCAGTTACTGTATTTTTAAAAATACTTTAACCTTAAAAAGAAAACATTTTTTTGCTTTCAAACAAAAAGAGAAACTCTAAATTTGTCACTTAAGTGCATTGACTGGTTTTGTTCTTGTGACATTTAGTTCTATAATTAAATCTGTTGCTCCTTGTGCAAAAGAAATCAATGACTGGTTCATCTTAAGTAATCTCTCTTTCTTCTGAGCTCATTTTGCTGTTTAATAAGGCTAAAGATTTTCTTATATGATTACTTTAATTAAAAGAGTATTCAATTACGCAAAGAATCATACGCTGCAGTTCTAGTTGTAAAGTAATGCAGCTTTAAACTCCTTCAAATCGTCATCCTCTTATTTCTCCACCTCTCCTTGTGGTCCAGGCTGGTCGCTCCTCTTCCCCTCGTATATTTCCAGCAACTCTTCATGCCTCGACATGCCTTCCACAATTTATGGATCTCCATCTCTCCTCTCTGCTGTCCTCCTGTCTCTAAATCTGTCTTGCCTTTCTTAATTCACTATTTCTCCTCCCTCCTCCTCTTTTCTTCTTATTTCTTCTTTTTCTTCTCTTCTGTTCTTGCTTGTGGGGTCTCATATGTCTTAACAGTGTTTTCTTTTATGGCTCAGCATGTTGGGAGAAACGTTTAGTCCTTTTTGTGCTTTGTTGCACTGGTCATGCTGGGATTCAGGACGTCACCAGGTAACAAAATGAGCCAGTTTTATAACAGAACAATTATAAGGAAAAATAACAGCAAAAATCCCCCCTTTTTTTCTTAGCTCCTCTATTTTCTGCCACCTATCTTAGGTTCATCCTCCTCCCTGCCTGCAGCGGTTGCATTGTTCTTCTTGTTTCTGATCTCCCCATTTATCCTTTCTTCTGACTTTTTGGTCTCTGTTTGATCCACCATTGTTGTTGGCTGCAGTGGCTTTCATTCATTTTCTGCCTCCTGTCTGCTACCATTTTAATCAGCTTTATTACAAGAAACTAAGAAAGATCTAACAACCAGCAAGTTTTGTGGAAGATTTGAATCATGCAATGAAGCGCTGCTGCCGTTTTCTTTTGTTTCGTCTCTTAGAGCTGCAAATATCTATGAATAATATATCTACATAATTTCTTGTCTAACAGGGAAGCTGTCCTGCTGGGACCCTTTGAACACATTGCAGATGAGGGGTTTCTCCACTAGATCGGCCCATTTTCCAGTAAGATGTTTGCAGTGATTTAGCTTCCTGTTTTGTTTTTTCCTTTAGTTGCCTGCCTTGCTCTTGCTCATTTCATTCATCTTGCCAGTTAACACCTGCATCAGCCCCGCAAAGACAAAAAGCTGCTCTGGAAGGAAAATGCGACAAAGCAACTGCATTTCTCACATCACCTCTAAACCATCCCAGACATCAGTCTGATGGATTTTGATGAAAAGCAAGCCCAATCTACAAAGACTCCGTCCCTCATCTCACAGGGTCCAAAAGATGTGCAAATGTCCTGGTAGCAGTCACTCCAGGACGGCCCGGATCCAGAGCCAGTATGATTGACAATATCCACTCAGAGAGAAGTTGTCAAGTCAAAGTCAGACAACTTTATTTCTCTGTAGGGTTGCACAGTGGTGTGGTGGTCAGCACCACTGCCTCACAGCAAGAAAGTCACTGGTTCGAGCCTCAGCTGGAGGGTGGTTTGCATGTTTTTGTCGCATGTTCTCCCCGTGTAAGTGGGTTCTTGCTAATTGCTGGAACAGACTCCGGCCTGAATTGGACTAAGAAGTATAGAAAATAAATGAGTAAAGTGTCTCTAACAGACAACCCCTGAAACCAACAGATAAAATGCTAAAAGATAAAAGAATAATAAAAATTATATTAAATCTTCTCAGAAACGTTAAACTGTATTCGTTTAAGGATTTTATTTTGGTGTTTCATTCACATGGAACCAGAGTTCTGGGAGCCTGAAAACACTTTGCACCATTTCATTAATGAGACATGAGAAACACCACAGTGCAGATGATTCATCCTTATTTAAAAAAAGTACGGCTATATGTCAGTAATTACATTAAGTTTGGTTTTATCAAAGGAAAAGAGTCTGAATGCATCATTTATGGTGAAAAGCGGTGAATGAAAGCATAAAACCAAGCATGGTTTCAACATGGGGTGGGCGGGGGGCCCACAGCCCCCGCCCGCAAGAAGAAAGTCCCACGGGAAAATAGGTTGGGAACCAGTGAGCTATCAGAAACTTCTGTCCCGTGTCCCTCTCCCCCATCTAAGCATTCAAGCATCCAATATTTAACCTGATAAACACAAACATATTTTAGGATTTATCTTGTGATCCTCTGGTGGAGACCTGGCCCCTGCAGGAACCACATAACTAACTACAAACTATCCTCAACAAACCCACTGGCTCCACATATCAAACGCTGCTTATGTGATAATGTACCACTATTGATTTCTCACTCATTTTATCAATAATAATAAAATCAGCCAGCAGGTGCCTTTTACTACAGAAAGATTGCTTTAAAATGAGCTGGTTAAAACCACAAAATGACTTGGATGCATAATGGAGGATTTCTACATGGGTGTTTTTGTTTTCTGCCTCCGTTTCCACTCCTAGCTGCAACCCTGCTGTAAACCACCTCGGACCCATCCCCATCCCAGTAATAGATGGCTGATGTTGGTCAATGTGATGGAGTCGCTCTGCTGCCAGTTCATCTACCCACTGGTCAGATCTATACGACACCGGCCTCACATAATAAATCACCACGCACACCTGCAGCCTCTGGCGGCTGCAGCCGCCCTCTATTCTGACGATTGATGCACACCATGCTGCTAAACGGCTGAGATAATTAAACCCTGCACATTCCTCCCCAGTGTGTGTGAGTGCATTGTAGCACACAAATATTCCTCTATCCTTTCAGACACACTGTTAACACACACACACACACACACACACACACACACACAACCTCTCTTTTGCTGAGCATGCTCAGATAAAGAGTGAGAAAGAAAGAGAGGAAGGAGACAGAGAGTGAGAAAGCACCTGCTGGTGCTGTAAAGCGCTCGCACAAACGGCGTCTGTGTTTCCTAAGACTTAAACAAATGGGAAAATTATACAGTTGAGTCTTAAACGGCAGCCTTTCACCCAAAGGTGCATCACCCCGTCTAGCTGAGGGGGATCCTGACGGCAGCTGAGAGTGAATAAGCAGATCATCTGGTATAAAAGCTACTCAAAATAATCTAAGTTTACAATTAAGAGACAAGAAACGACTAAGAAATAATGCTTAACAAAAGGCATGAAATGCTAAATGATGGTCAGAAGCTAAACTGTTAAACAAAGAAACTAAATGTGCCCACAAATTTCACAAAGGAGCCGTGAAAATACGCTAAACTGCCAAATATTTGATAAGAAATCTTTAGAGATGCAAAAATACACAAAAAACAAGCAAAGAAAAAAGTTGGTGTCCCTCCTTCAATAGTTTTAAATAACAAAGAGGCTACAAAGGAAAGAAGAGGGTGATGGGAGAATTAGAGAGATGCTGCTGAGGCTGTGTGGGTGTCTTGTTCCTCCACAGGAGACATTGGGGACCTTTTACACGTCTGTACTCAGGGGCCTGCTGTTTCATAAAAGGTTTTGTCATTAAAGGTCTATATATATATATATATATATATATATATATATATATATATACGTAAAAAAGGATGCGGAGAAGGACTTCCACAAATATGAAGTCGTTAAAAGATTTTCCTGAGTCTCCAGTAGGAGTGATTATTCTCTGCTTCTGGTCCTGAGTTCCTTTCTATCCCCGAGGCGAATATGCTTCAGCTATGAAGCTTTTAGCGCACTCATGTTGCGCACACGCGCACGTGCAGGCTGATGAATAAATAAAAGGCCGCCTAATGGTCGTGGATTGAATCAAAGACTGGAGTCTTCTTTTTATCATTTTGTTTTAATAACGTGTTTTTATTTTATTTTATTTTTTCTTGGGTTCACGTGGGCCAGAATGCCAAGAAACACGCGCGCGCGCACACACACACTTCAGCTGCGACCGTGCACCTTCTGGGTCTCTCACCTCTACACACGCACGGTCTCTCTGTTTTTTTCGCCTTCCATCTCTCGAATTCTCCGCATCACGCGCAAACAGCCCGTGAAGGGAATCCAACAACACATGCGCGGCGCCCACGCGTGGAAACCGGGAGCGTGGTCTCCCTCTTCTTACCTGGCGTTTAGGTTGAACTAATCCAGAATCCACGCGGCGAATGTGACAGAATGACGTCCAGGTGAAATAATCCCACCTCCAGGTCTGACCAAATTCTTCCACTCCAAAAGTAACGGGACGGTGGAAAAGATCAACAAACAGTTTCTCCAAAACAGAGTTAAAACCCTCCACAGGGAGCAGAAAAATATGTTCCCTCTTCTGTTCCTTCTCCTTTAGGATGATGGAAGTCTGCTCCAGTCGCGCATCCTGCTTTTCTTCTCCTGTCTTTCTTTTATTGCTGCCCCGCTGCTGTCTTCCAGGACTGAGCCTCGCAGGTGGACCTCTGAGCTCCGTCTGTCTCTGTCCGGGAAGTGGCGTGGAGGAGTCGCTCTACTTTGCGCAGCCAAAAATAACTTCCAATCTCCACTCTGGAATCCCAAGAAACACTTGCGCCCAAATATTCTCAACTAAATTCTTTACACAGTGGGCTGTTGTGGAAATTACACGTTTTTATTCATTTTCATGATACTTTCTTATACTTTCTTCTATTATAGCGAAAAAAGTGGAATAATATTTATTCCTTTATGGACTCTCCAATAGTTTCGAGATGAATATCAGCTTCTTCTTTAGCTGTAACTGAAGAATTTATCAGAAATGAAGTGACGACTCATATGAAGAAATAATCATCAGCAGGTTCCAACTTTGCAAGTTCAGAATATCGATTAATCAATGAATCAATCCAGATGCGCAGCTGGAGACGCGTCGTCTCCTGCCAACAGCTGCAAACTGCAGTGCAGACTTCACCTCCCTCCTCTTTCTCTTAGATCCCCCCACAAGTCCAAGTTTCCCGGGTGAGAATCTCCGACGTTTAGCCAATCAAGTCCTCAACGTATCAATCCGCGTAAGAGATGATTAATTAAAATGCAACAAAAAAAAGACGTGAGAATTAAGAGAGTGCGCGTGTTCTCCATCTCACCCTTGCCTTCTGCACTTTTCTTTCTCTCCAGTAAGACGTGCAGGCCACAGGGCTCAGCCTCCTCGCTGCTCACATCTGATCCCGGGCTGCACTTAAAATGTCAAAATCCCAACTGGAAGGACTTTTGGAAATCCGTTTTGGAGAGCAGCGGGAGAGGAAGGAAAAACGCGAAGCCCCCGATTCGCTTCTTTGGGATTGTCCCCCCTCAGTGAGGTTGGACTGGTGGGGGAGCTGGATCTCCTCCCCACGGAGAGGATCAAACGATGGACAACCAAGGGAAACAACAAGAGGAAAGGAGTCGATAGAAGAGAAAAGAAGAAAGCTCAGTTCTGGCTCGGTCTTTGCGCCAACTAGAGAGAGAGAGAGAGAGAGAGAGAGAGAGAGACGTACAATTCTCCCCCCTCCTCATCCGTCCCCCTCAGATACTTCACCACCTGCTCAAAGAAGAACGATAAGAGACAGAAAATCAGCGCATCTCTCACGGAGGCTTTTATGTAAAGTGCTTTAACAGAGTCCAGAAGAGCGCAGCGCAGCCAGAGAGGCGCAGAAGGAAAGGCTGTTCCTCTGCGCGTGCTGATATTTAAAACCTGCAATTCTGTCCTTCATCCTAACCGAAAGAAGTGATTGTTTGTTAGAGATTAAACAGAAGGATGAAAGAAGACCTTCAGCGCCACCGGGCACGTGCGCGCACGCACTCAAACTGTGAGGAAGAAAGAGACACAGACGTCGAGATTTTCTTTTACTGAACTGTGGCTGTATTTCTAACTTCATATCCGCTTGTGCATATGTAGAAATGTGCGTGTGTGTTTTCCTTTCTTCTGTGCTGAACTTCAACGTGACAAATTTCACTGACAGGAACAAGAGGGGAAATGGAAAGCGAGGAGAGAGGTTTAAGAAGAGAGATAAGGGAGGTGGGTAGATAACAGGGAGCGCTGCGCGTGCAGACACAGCAACCGTGCAAGTGTCGCTGGGCTCGTGCGGCTTCAGAACCAACTGCGCCACATTGTTGCCCCCTTTTGGTCATGGAGAGAAATTATTTTAAAGATGAGCAAGGAAACAAAAATGGGTGAAGGAGAGATGCATAGACACTGAAAAAGATGAAAACCACTCACATATAGTTTGGATATAAAACAACATTACATGTAATTATGCAGATTTGTGCTGTAGATCTATTAAAGCCTGAATACTCCTATAAAGGGAAGAGAACTTAGACCAGGGGATCCCAAGTCCAGTACTTGAGACCTACAATCCTGTAACTTCTAGATGCATCTCAGCACACCTGAATCAAATGAACGTCTTGTTACCGCCTCTGCAGAGCCGAAAGACATGCAGATGAGGGAATTCAGCCACCTGATTCAGGTGTGTGAGAAGGGATGCATCTGAAAGTTGCAGGATAGTAGATCTCCAGGACTGGACTTGAATTTGAATCGTCACTCTTGGAAAATATTCATTCAGCTGTTTCATTAAGAAGGAAAACAATCAAAGTAATAATTCACATAATATTTAACAATTTTACACCCTGGTTTTGAGAAACATACCTGGAGAAAAATATTGTAAACAAGTGCATTTTTCCGGATCAGGTAGAAGGAGGGGATAGTTTCCACCTTATAGTTTGCATTTCTGAACCAAATATTCACACATATGGGTTTAAGAAACGGTTCCACCTGACTGAATGACACGAAACATGGTTCCAACACGATTATAAAACTCCTTCGTCAAGGTTATTTGACCAAGAATGTGGCAAAAGACACTGGTCGTTCCCGGCCAACTTTACCTGAAGGTTTGGAGCAGGTACAAACAAAATGGGAAGGTTTTAAAAGGGAAACATACAGGTGGCCCAAGAAGACGTCAACGAGTCAAAGCAACGTGCCTGAAAATGGAAAAGTTTCTGTTCTTTTTTCCACCATTCTGATTTATTGATTGATAAAGATTGGGAAAGTTTATTTGAACATCATTTGAACACCCCAGAAGCAGAGGATGAAAGTACAAGCTTATCTAACGCCGTCACAGTAAATTACAACAGTTTTCAGTCATTATACCATAATGACTGAAACTAACTCAGAAAATTCAGAACTTTTAACATCAGCAAAGACATTTTACCGTCAATCAATCAAATCCACCCTCATCTATAACATTTCATCCTGGTTCAAATTTCTCCCCACTACAAGCAAAACCAAACTCTCCGTGTAATAAATCAGGCCAGTAAGAGAACCAGAACCGCCCAGCTCCCTCTGGCTGAACTGAACCAGCGCTCAGTGATGAGGAAATCCACCCTCATCAATGAAGACCCCCCCAATCCCCCACACCTCTCACTCATGTTCCGCCGCTACAGAGCCCCACTGGTAAGAAATCATTCATCCGCTCTGCAGTAACTGTTCTAAATAACACAGAATAGTTACACTTTCTATCTATCTATCTATCTATCTATCTATCTATCTATCTATCTATCTATCTATCTATCTATCTATCTATCTAT
>JBAGKM010000008.1:33912088-33922202 GCA_037177155.1 Melanotaenia catherinae
ACATTTAGTGGCTGGATTGTAAACCTCCTGGACGGGATAGAAATGCTGGAAAACCTCCGTAGATCAGCTAAAGGGTAGCTATCCATCACATTTACCCCACAGAGCTACACACCACCGTTCCTGAGAAACTGATGGTAATATAAGCCTTAGCTCTCGGAGGGCGCTGAAGATCTAGCAGAGTTTTAAGGGTTAAACTTTGGGAAATCATTCCCCAAACATCCGTCAAACTGTGGCGATCGGTACACTTACATGACCTTAAACCAACTACGAAGTTTTAAGAATGGATCTATAAAGAGATATGAGAAATACTCACAGAATCTTCAAGATTGTAGGAAAAAAGTTTAAAAAGTTAAAGCTAACGCCGTAAATCCTATGAACCTTATAGCAGGTCAACAAGGTAGCTGCAAAAAGAAAAGCGTCTTTATATTGTACCTCTTATATGACCTTATGATATTCCCAGTTCAGCCAGTAAACCACTCATGGAATCTTACAGATCTAACAAGACAATCAAAGCCACGTGTCAGCGGTGAATCATCTTCTGTTGAGTGCATGCAGTCCTACAACTCACATGGACTCTCTGTGGCTTCAATCACAAGTGGAAACAGAACAAGAAGGATGAAGCAATGTGTGGGCCACTGGTACTCTAAAGGAAAGAAGCACAAATCTGTGTTAACACATTCAGGTTAATGACAGATGTCAAGCAAAAAAATCACAAATTTGCTTAAATTCTGCACTTAAATGATCAGTTTTACATGTTTTCTTTAATACAGTGCAGTGGATCACGTGTTCTAAAGCAAACCCACTGGACTGATACTTCCTCCTCTTTTCTTCTTAATAGCAGGAGGATTTGGAAGAAGATTAATTGAGCCTCGTTGGGATATGTGGGAGACCTGAGAGTGAGACAGGTGGAGAATGAGAGAGGCAAACAGATGCAGGTGACTTTGTTCCTCATGTTTTTATTATTCATATTATTAACTGTAACCTTTAATAATTCAGCCCTGAAGGAACCAACTTTTAGTTATTTTTAAACATCAATCAGAAGCACACACATCACCACGTTTGTGGTAATGCAGCACTTGCCTGGCACAATCATTCCTAAAAAAAATTACATATTTAAACTTTATGGTGCTTGAATTATGTATGCTTTTTACTCTCATGGTGGAAGCAGTTTGAGGAGCTCTCAACCTCCATAGATATATATATATATATTTTATGTATATTTTCAACACAGACGAACAGAAGTTCTCCAAACGGCCAACAACACGGAGCCGTCAGACTTATTGACTGAAAGCTAACCGGAGCCAGGAAGGCCTTGAGTTAGGACACCGAGTCTGCTTCTATGATCTGAATCGTCCGTTTGCACATTAAACATTCCCCAAACGAAGCAGACGTTCCAGACAAACAGAGTGGGAGTCAAATCAAAAGGCCTGGCATGAACACGCCCTTATTTTGAAATGCTTGTCATCCCCATGTCCTGTTTAGATTCCCTTCTGTTTCACCACCTCCCTGCCTGATTGTCTTCACCTGTGTCCCTTTGTCCTCCTGTTTAAGCTGTGTTTTCCTTCCCTCCATTTCCTCTGCCATGAGGAATTTTGTTCTTAATAAAAGACCAGTTTTGTTTTTTGTTTTTTTTTCTCCAACCAGCATCTGGCGCTGAACTCAGTCCAACCTGTCTGACCCTGGCATGATGGCTAGACCTGACTAGCCACCATAAGTTTATTAAACTTTGATTTGCATGTTTAATTTAGGTTCAAACAGCCTAGTTGAGTTAACCAAAGACAATTAGCAGCTGGTGCCTTACTTATTAAGTTCACTCATCTTTTTTTATTTATCAGTTTTTTCAGCGTATCTGGCATCATGATGCAGACGATAGAGATTTAAGACTCATCTTTAGTTTCATCTCCTGCCTTTTCTTAAATTGTTCTGTCTTTTTATTCTAATTTCCACCACTTTCTCTTAACATGAGGGCTGTCTCGACATCTTTGAGACGTCTCACCCACTGATGATCACAGGGCTGATCTGTGAAGATGTCAGTGTCACAGGACTTTTAAAAGACGTGGAGAATCTGTTGGTCTTCATTACTGTGTTAGAAAAGGTCCATGGGGACCAAGACCCAACTGTCATGTCGTTAGTTTTCCAGGTGCAACCTTCCAACATCAAACGTTGCATGTAGAGATGGATCGCCAGGTTTTGCTACAAATAAAGCACTAAATTATTCATCATATCTTTTTAACAACTTAACGCAAGTCTCACATGTTCCGTCTGTCACGTCATCCATTTTCTACACGAGCTTTTCTGAACAATGGCAATTAGAGGCTGTTGGAGGGCACTGGGAGTAATGCTTTGAGGTGTTGGCAACCCATTGTTTGATCTTGATGATTGACACCTCAACTGACCAATCAGAGTTAGGAGAAATGAGTGCTTGTTCCCAAATTCCTCTTGACATCAGAGAGGATCATGAAGGAGGTGAATCTAAAAACAGTAAATCATAAAAGGAGGGCACATTAGGGTCTAAAAACATTTCTTCTTGAGATGAGATGAGACAAGATGAGATAACAATTTACTGATCCTCAATGGGGAAATTTACATGCCACAGCAGCAAGAATGTAGAGGACAGAGGATGGGACACACACAAAGAATGGGGGGTACACAATAACAATAGCAGCAATAGTTACATATTCTACAGAGATGTTATATTAAGAGATTAAATAATAATAGTTATTTACATATAATTGAGTGGTGGAAAGCAATGAGGTGTGATGAGGAGGCAGGTAGACAGCGTGATGGGTTGATAGGAACAGAGGTGTACATTGGGTAGCTCCTTCCTGCACTGGGGGTGTAGCAACCTTGTGCTGAAGGAGCTGCTCAGAGCCGCTACAGCAGGATGCATCGGGTGGGTGGAGGTGTCCATGATGGATGTTAGCTTGGCCAACATCCTTCTATCTGCCACCTCCTTGATGACGACCAGTGAGCAGCCTCAGACAGATCTATCTCTCTTTGCCAGTTTACGTCTCTTCCTGTCTCTGTCTGTGCTGCTTCCTACCCAGCTGCAGAAGTCCACTACAAGCTACGTGGTCCTGCTGTATTTAGTAGCAGATGGTTTTGTTCACACCAGTCCACAACATCAGGTAATGTAAAGTATCTGGACCTTTGAGTCAAAAGAGTGGACCTGACAGTGGTTTTTCACCTGCAGCAAAAGTTTTGACAACAAAACAGCAAAGGCTTGAAAAGGTTTTGTGATTTTAATCGTGCTTTGCTTTGGTGGCTCAGTAGAGGCTTTAAGCTGAATTTCTTCCAGTCATTTCCGAATGCTTCATGCTAAGATTGGTGCTTAGTGTGTAGACTGTCTGTACTCTGTGCATCGGTCTTGCCATTCAGGTGTTGCTATAGCAGGTCTGCATTTAGTTCACCTGCTCGATATTGGTTTGAATCCCAGCTTTTAAATCAAATCAAACCCCTGGCGTGGAAAATTCCCATGAGGAAAACACTGGAGTTAAAACAAAGATTAAATAACCTTAGGAAACAATAAGTACAACTAAGAGCAGTAATAATAAAAATACACATAAATGACTTCATAAAATAATTAGCAAAAAAAAGTAATACAATTTAATAAAATGAAAATAAAACAAAACATAAAATAAAATTATATAAAAAAAATTAGGATCAAATGAAATTCAGTTAAAAGCTTGTTTACAAAGGTATTCAGCCTCTTTTTAAAAACATCAATCTGTGCAGCGCTGAGGTTCTCCAGCTGTTCCACAGACGAAAGCCGTAATAATGGAAAGAGGCCTTTTAGCTGCGTTAGGCCTTGTTGATCAATTCAAGTCACCAGATCCACAAAGCCAGTCTACCAAAATACTACACTTAGTTAGATTTGATGGTTCACCACAGCTGAAAGTGACTTTTCTGCAAACTACATTGAACCATCAAACATGGAGTTAATAATGTGTAGCAGAATCACTGGGTTTCATTGGCTGCTGTGTGATGTTGTTTGTAAATAAGACCCATAAGATAAGATTTTCATATTGCTTAGCATTGCATGTGTCATTTCTATTCACAGAGCTTTAGTTTCACTGCAGGATTGTTTGTGATATGATGCTGAATAATCATCATTAGGTCTGATATTCAGAGAAGCTACTTTCTCACTGAAGGCAAATCTGACGTTTTGTCCATATATGACCCAGATCTGATTTTTTTTATATATATATATATAGTCTGAACAGCAAAAATAAGATTTTGTCAAATCATACCTAATCCACTTTCATTTGTGATCCTAAAGATCTGTATCTGATGTTTTCAAAGTTACCTCAGTCTAAGCGTGAGCTAAGCAGCCACAAGCTAACAGCTGATCTGCCAACTAACACCTGATTTTGTTGTCAGTTGTAGCTGATCACAAATTTATACGATGGGGCCCAAAAAGACTTTAAACTAAAACGTTTGGTGAAAGAAGGAACTGCGACGGCAGAAAGCTGAAAAGGATAATAAAATTCAAGCCTTGAAAAACCGTGTCGCTGATCTTGAACAGTACTCAAGAATAAATGATATAATTGTTACTGGGCTTGTCATTAAACCCAGGTCATGTGCCCGGGCGGTGGTGGAGGAGTCGACAGAGAATGGAGGGGAAACTTCCGAGTTGGAGCAGAACTACGTGGAGCAACAGGTGATGACTTCCCTCAACTCCAAGTGGACAACAACACTATTGAAGCATGTCACCCTTTGCACAGGAGAAATAAAAGTGATCAACCAGCAGTCGTAATGAGATTTATCAATAGAAAACACAAAATGGCTCTGTTGAAACAAGGAAAAAATCTGAAAGGATCCAACGTCTACCTGAATGAGCGTTTAACAAAAAGAAAAGCAGACATCGTCTGTCTTCTCATATCCTGAGGAGACAGAAGAAAATACACTGGACCTCTAACTGCGAAGTCTTTATGAAGCTAAATGGAACTCCAGAAGCATCAACGGTGCTGGTCATCAGAGACATTCAGGAGCTGGACAAGTTGGAATGATCATATCACTAATGAATGGAAGGTTTAACTCCAGTCAATCACATCATCCATTATCATGACAGGCAATGAAATGTACAAATCGTAACTGGACACAATGATCAGAAAGCCCATGTTGATGCTGGTAGCGTGATGGAATTTAAAACATTTGAATATACGGATTATGACCAGCGGGATATTCAGGATGGAACTGATCCAGATAACTTTTTCAATCATATTGACAATAACTGCTGTTATTACACAGAGGATCAGTTCAACGGCACCATCCGTATGGATCAAACATTTCCATCATTCACTTCAACTGTAGAAGCTTGGATGCCAGTTTAATTTACTTCCTACTTCAGTATCATTGTAATATCAGAGACTTGGATGAAACCAAATGAGGGAACAGACGTCCAAATGGATAGATGTGATTTGATCTTTATGAACAAAAAAAACAAGCAAGGAGGGGGAGAAATGTGGACAAGAAATATGTGTATAAGCTGGTAGGAAGAATAACAAGTTATCGATAATATGTATTGGAAGTTCTAACAATATAAATCTGTCTGGAAAATAGGACAAATGTCATTGTGAGCTGTATAGAACACCAGGTTCCAGAATTGAAGTTCTTAAAGAATGGATGGATGAGAAGTTTAGAAATTCATGCTATTAAACTATATTCATTTGTGGTGACTTTAACACAGATTTACTAAATCCAAATAAGTATAGTATGATGGAGGAGTTCATCAATACAATGTATAGCATAGGCCTGTACCCCAAAATAACAAGACCAAGCAGAATTACATCACAAAGTGCTGCACTTACTGATAATATATTCACAAATAAAAAGCATAACAAAACTTGTGGATTACTGCTCAATGATATTAGTGATCACGTCCCAGTTTTTAACTGGGGTTGGAATTACGGGGGAGCAAAGGCAGAGGAGCTCCCCTAAAGAGATTCAGCTGATCTTTTAGGGGGAGCCCTAAAAATCTACCAAACGATGCAGATGATCCTTTGTGTTCCTCCAGCACCGTGGACAGCAGCATTGTTTGTTTGTTGTGTGCTGTGAGCGTCCACACAAACACCTGATGTGCTTCTTTTTGTGGAACTCTCCGTTGCTGTTTCTGATTAAACAAGCTGCATACAGTAGTTTTATTTTATAGTAACCACATTTTTGACCGCACCACGGGCACTATGTGCACTCATGTGTGCACGTGCACATTAAATGCATAGTCGCAGTGCACATCCAAAAGCCCCATTGTAATTCGAGCCCTGTTTATAATAATAACTATAACAAGAATTAAGAGATAATATGTTAAAGTATAAGCGGGCGAGGACAGAAGAGACAATAAAAGCATTTAAAAATGAGCTGCTAACATGAAATTGGGAAAATATAATGAAAGAAGCAGATCTTGATATGATAAACATTGCCCAGTAAAACGGGATAGAAGCAAATATAAATATAATCATTGCCCATGGATTACAGAAGGATTACAAAATGCCATCAAGAAGAAAAACCATTCATACAGAAAATTTATACAATGTAGAACAATGAAAGCAGAAGTAAAATTTAAAAAGTATGAAAATAAATTAACCACCATAATGAGAACATGAAAGAAAAATCATTATTGTTAAATATTGGAGGAAAATAGAAGTTATTTTAAAGAGAACAGGAAAAAAATAAATGGTATTATTAACTATAGCTTCAAGTATCATTTTCCAATTATTTAACTGAAATTAATTGAAAATGGCAAATAAATATGACCAACATAAATTATATAACTAGCATCTTCAATGAGTTCTCTGTTAACGTTGGACCAAAGCTGGCAAGAGAAATGAATGAAAGTAGTGCTTGAAGACGAGGATGAAGAAACAATAACAAGAAACGTTTGCTCCTTCTTTGAAAAGTTGTAGAAAAATAAATATAGTAAGACATCAACAGACTGGAACAAATTATTAGGGGGCGGCGTGGCTCAGTAAGGTAGCGCGGTCCTTTTGTAACCCGAGGGTTGCCGGTTCGATCCTCGGCCAAGTTGAGTTCATGTCGAAGTGTCCCTGAGCAAGACACCAAACCCCTACTTGCTCCTGATGGGTCGTGGTTGAGCACCTTGCATGACAGCTTCTGCCGTGTGTGTGTGTGTGAATGGATGAATGTGACGTATAATGTGAATATCATTCCAGGTACAGTGAAGCGCTTTATAAATACGGATCAATTTACCATTTATTCTGGGAATTTCTAAACATAATATCTTATCAGACTGTCAGCACGGATTTAGAAACAGATCGACATCTGTGACAATAATGCATTTAATATAGGAAATTACTAACTGTATAGATCAGAAACGATTTGCAGCAGATGTATTTATTGACCTCAGAAAAGTTTTCAACACTATTGATTGTGGTGTTTAAAGAATAAATTGGAGCGGTTTGGGATACGAGGGCTTGTACTGAAATCAATTCAAAGTTATTTAACTAAAAGGCAGCAGTACGTGATGATTGGCGAACACAAATCAGATTGCTTGGACCTTGTTTGTGGAGTCCCCAGGGGTCAGTGCTGGGGCCAAAACTTTTTATTCCCTACATATATGATATTTGGAAAGTTTGAGATACATTGAAAATAATCCTGTTTGCAGATGATACAAATATTTGATGTACAGGAGAAGACTTGCAGCAGGTTCTGGGAAAAATCACACAGGAAGTGAAGAAAGTAAAACGATGGTTTGATAGAAATAAATTATCAGTGAATTTAAATGAAACAAAAATCGTGTTATTTGGAAACTGTAGTACAGATATTGGGAGCCAAGTGAAAATAGATTACGTAATAATTTGAAACGGTAAATGATTACAAATTTCTTGGTGTGATTATCAACCACAGAATATGCTGGAAATCACATTTTATGTTTGATCAGACAAAAATACCAAGAAATACTGCAGTTCTGACCAAATCTGCCATGGTTATGGCTTTGTTCTTTAGTTTAATGTTTCCCGTTTGGGTCTGTTTTGGCTCATGTGTTTTGGTATTTAAGTTCTTGTTCGGTTTCAGTGTTCTTGGTTTCTTGTATTTAAGGTCATGTTCTGTGTTCTTCTTCTTCTTCTTTGGGTTTTAAGGCGGTTGGCAGCTAACTTTCTGGTGCATTACCGCCACCAACTGGACTGGGGTGTGGAACATGAGTCTTACCTGTCTAACCTGTTAAAAAAACAAAACAAAATAAAAACAACAACTAAATTCTGTACATTAGTCCTGTAGCCCTCAGGAAACTAAATACATAATTGAAACAGATATCACCTGAGCTTCTTTGAAGGATGTCCTGCAAGTCAAATGTTAGTCTTCTTCTTCTTCTTCTTTTTCTTCTTCTTGTTTATTTTTTTCCACGGTTGGCAAGGAGCATTACCGCCACCTGCAGTTTATGATGAGGAATAAAACAAGTCTAAATTTAAGTGAATGAACATATAAACGTTATTAAGTACACTTCTAAAATTCACCGACTAGTGATGAGTTTGTAAAATGTAATGTCTAACACTACTATAAAGTGTGCTCCACAGCTGTACAATATATTTCCCAGCCTTCTTAAACCAATCAGAGGGCAGATGTTTTGCATCATGACAGTTTGCTTTTTTGCCTCTTCTGTTGTAGTTTTTCTCCTTTGTGTTATACATAGCAGGAAGATCCGCCAGCTGACAGAAAGACGGCGTGGAAACGAGAGCAGAGGCTGTACATCGAACAGGACAGGCTCACCAGGAACAAGATGACAGCTGAGAAGATGTTTATGGGCCATGATCACATTTAAATGTCAAGCTAATTATGAAATATTTATGACATTTTTTTAAAAAAAAAGCTGTGTTTTAAGATAAAAAATTTAGTACTTAAGAAAATGTTTATAAAGAAGTTTGTATTGTGTTTTTCTAATGTTATTTACTCACACAAAGTTCAGGATATTTAAACTTCTGTTGAAATGTACAGAAAATGTAAAAAGTTTATGCTACATTGATATATCACAAATGTAGGGCATTTAATTATGTTTCAGTGTTTATGTTACAACATGCCGTTATCTTAACAAGATGATTAATCACAAAAACCAAAAGAAGTGTCTGAACTATGAATGGAGCACTAAATGTTCTAGTTCAGTGACAGCTCGTAAATATGCCGCTTCATCATCCTCTTCACATTTAGACAACAGACCCAGAGCATACCTAACCCATAACTAGTTATTTATGTTGTGGTTTACCCACCACTGCTTTTGTCTATAGAAAATGTTAAAGATAAAAGAATAGTATAAAGATTTTGCAGCTGTATGCAGCACTGCATATTTAAGTATATGTAAATCCTGTTTCAACCATTCCAGAGCCCTTGATATATTCAGAGTCGTGACACTCCCGTGTAGAAAACATGGCGGCGCACTTCCGGGTTACTGGAGACGTTCAATAGCTCCAAACACCGGATCAGACTGCTGTTCATCGCCAGTGAGTTCAATTCATTTTCAGAGGTAAGTTGATGCAATATCGGTCTTATTAATCACGAAAATGCGTGTAAATTCTGTCAGACGTCCTGCAATAAAACAATTGTGTCTATTCAATGTGATAGGTTTTTGTTTATGTATTTTGCCTTTGTGTGTTATAGATATTGTCCTTTTACCCCATGGCCTCCCAACTTTTTTGTTTAGTTCGAATAAGTGTGGTCACAGTCTTATATTATTTATTTCAGTGTACTGTTGCATTGTTATTCATAGAGTCATAGAATTTGATGTTCGTGTTTGATGTTAGTGGAAACATATTAAAAAATTAATAAAAATGTATTGTTCTGTCACCTCTGCAGACATAACGTGCCTCACACAGTTTCATATTTTTATTTTATTTTTTTAACTAAAAAACCAAAAATGATAATCTGGTTTCTGTATCGTGCTGAACAAATTTGCTCTGCCAAGGGGAGGCCTATGGGTGAGACTCCTCTTGATAATGTGATTAATTTATTTATTTATTTACTTTGAATCATGGAAATATGTAATCTTGCTGGACCTGACCGGAGGGGACAGAAAAAGATGGAAAATAGCGAAAAGAGCAAAAGGGAAAGAAGAAAGGAGACAAAAAGATCACAGACAGAAGGAAACGACCCTTCAATCCACACCATC
>JBAGKM010000008.1:34047266-34058921 GCA_037177155.1 Melanotaenia catherinae
TGTTTTTTAATTGCATTACAGGAAATAAAGAACTTTTTCACAATATTCTAATTTTCTGAGACAGTCCTGTACACAAACGAAGTGAAACGTTGACGTGTGCGCTTGCGATGCAGTTTTTGAAACTGTGCAGATGTAAAAAATAAATCAGAAATACGGGTCTACATGGACGATGGCATGGGAGTATTAGCGTGAAATCTGGGTGTTGTAATCTGACTGCTCATAATCAGATTAAGCCGTATACATGATCACTGGAATAATCTGATAACCGGATTTTCTATGTGCGTGTAAATGGGCTCATCATTAGCTTGAAACATGGTTACCTCGGCGGTTGTGATGGTAGCCCTCCAGTTCCCCAGGTTTTCACACCACCAGTCAGTTCTTGTGATATGCTGCTGCAGCTCACTGTGCTCTCTTTCCATGGCTCCTATTTCTTCCTTCAGCTTGCTCACGATCTACAAACACACAAAGTTTACATGAAAAAAGTTCCAGACAAATAACACTTTCATTTAAAATTGTGTTTTTATATATTTTTGTTTTCTACCTTTTTGTCTGGTTTGGGTGCGTTCTGGATGGAGCCCAGGGCCTGTCGCTTGTACTCCAGTTTGTCATAGAGATGGCAGAGTTTAGTAGCAGCATAGCTGGCCTGCTCATTGATTCCTTTACTACCTTCATCGCCATCACACACCTCTTCTCCTGCATCCAGACCCTGGCACTGCACACCATGAGCCCAATCAATATTTATGATGGCAATGAATGAATTCAAGCAAAGACAAGCATTAAAAAGTTTTGTACGCTTGTCTTATTTGTATACGAGTGTTTAACCAACCTCTTCTCCCTTTTCCTCGGGGCTACACTGCGATTGGCTGTGGGGCTCGTCTCGTCTGATGAGCCTATCGTAGAGGTCCGAAACCAGGAAGGAGGGGTAGTAACGTTCTCGCATCGTCTCAGCCACCTGGACAATATTTACAAGCAGCAAAATGTTTTACCGGTAAAAAGTAAAGAGGAGGCTGAATTTTATTTTATGGATGGATACATCAGTCCATCAGTTACGCCAAACTTTCATGAGACATTTCCAAACATGATGGACAACAACTGTGTACAATTTTGAGACAAAAAGTCTTTACTGAGAGCAACTAAGTGTGTTTATACCCCCTGCTGCAGGAACAGCCTATTAAGGTGGGACTAGACCACAAAACACTCACACAAAGATAAGTACAGCAGAGAAATCCAGATTTGTGGTCTAGTTTCTTTATTTCCACTGCTCCAGCGTTATGTATCTGTCAAACAGCAGCCTTTCTGCTAAAGGACAGCTGGAAGTTAAAGCTAGCTGGTGCTTAACAGCATTCACACAATAAAGCTGACTAGAAAAAAAATCTAAGCAGGGAAGCAAACATAACCATACGAGAAGAAGAAGAAAGGTTAAATCTAACCACCGCCAGCTCTGCAGGGCAGCAGACCAGAAGCTGGATCCGGGTATAACCTCCAATGGCTCACCACCTTCTGGAGCTGATCTATAATCCATCTTATCTCTTAGAGATAATGACTGAGACTAAGTCAATTTTCTGTTTTGATATCATGTACTGTGGTGATTTACAAGCCAACTTGAATGTTTAGGACAAATCTTCCTAAAATCCTGCTTGTGGCTGATGAGAACACTGTTAGAAAGAGGTGGCTTCAGCAGGAGCCGGCAGCTCGAGGAGAATCAGCCACCGTCCAGGATCTGGTCGGGACGGACAAGATCTCCTGCTCCTTAAGAGTCTGCAGCAATAAGTTTTACAAACGCTGCTCCACATGGGCATCACAGGGATTCATTTGTGTGGCTCACCAACCTGAACAGGCTTCTTACCTTTGACTGGGGTCTGTAACAAACACACACACACACCACACACACCACATACATCCACTTCATCTGAGAAAGTAGCTGGATTCCTATCCTATCCGGAGCCGTGAACATGAACTCTTGAGGACTTGAGAAGCATTTACCTGCTCTTGTAGTCTGATAAAAACCTGAGTTCCTCTGTTCCCCACCAGACTCTGCTGGATCTCCTTCAGGAGAAACTTCTCCACCTGAATCTCTCTGTTCTCCACAAAGAACTTCTGGTAGATTTCTCCCACGATTTGGGGCACCTCATTCTGCCAAACAAAGAGCTTTTATGTGGCATCTATAAACACCGAGGATAATATAATCTAGCTGACATTAATGCAAGTGAAATGACTTAAAAAGACCTTCCAGAACAAACATGTTTTCTTATTAAAGTAACTTTAATTCCCTTTTTGTCCACAAGCGGTGGCATTTTATGTTTAAACAGAAAACATTTCCAAGTCCGGAGAAGACGTGTTCCATCTTTTTAGACGTGATTCAGGTCGTATGAGGAGGGGAGTCGGTTCAGGTGTCAGGTTTACTACATTTAAGTTAAATAAATCACAATTTTAAATTCAGTGTTTATTAAAAAATAAAGAAATTAAATTAAAAAAATTGTGTAAAGTTTAAAAGATTTACTTAAAAACTGCAACATTTATAAAAATGTATTTAATAGATTTATTCATATTTTCATAAATCTATATTCAAAAATAAATTATATAAAAGTAAAATATCAAATTAAATAAATTTTTTAATACAGAAATAATAAAAACTAAACTACCATTGATAAAAATATTCTTGTATGAAATAATTCCTTTATTTTCTTTTACAATAAAACTAAAAAATAAAGATTTAATCAAATAGGTTTAAAATATGATTTAATAGATATTTATATAGATTAATTATTATAGATATATGATTTATTAAAAACATACTTTTAAAAAAATCAAATAAAAAAAATCTAATTAAATTATGTACATATCTGAGGCAAAATATTGCTGAAATTGCACTTAATCATTTCAAAATATTTCAGGTTTAAGGATTTTTCATTATATAGAAACTTGTTGATGATGTACTTGTAGCAGGAAACAGGAGATTTAGGACTTTTAGGTTATTACGTGGTTATTTTTCTGCTCCGACCCACTTGAATTCAACTTTTATGCTGAATGTGGGCCTGGGCTCAAACAATCGGACACTTCTGATCTAGAACGATGAAAAATTTGTCCTCAAGACATAAATACTGAAAAATCAGCTGAATCTCGTCATAGGTTTGTACACGTCTGCAGTTTAATAAGCTTCTTTTTCTCCTGGCTCAGTGTTGGGATAAACCTTTTGGAATGTGTCTGGGATACCTTGTTGGCAGTTTTCAGCATTTCCACCAGTTCCCAGAAGCTTATCAGAGCTCTCTTATCGACTCTTTCCATGTAAACTTTGAAATGCTCTCTGTAACCTGGATTGCACAGAATGTCGTCAAACTGGAGAATCTGGAGAGAGAAAGAAAAACGAGTCGTCCAGATTTCCACAGACGGCCAAAGACGACAGAAGCGGCGCTACGAACTCACCTTCTGACTCTGGGGTTCGTCGCCGTCGTCGCCTCCTCCCTCCTCGCTGTTCTCGTAGTTTGGCCCGCCAAGCAGCCGGATTCGTTTCTCACATTGTTTCTTAGCAACAGTCAGCTGATTGATATATCGTTTCATATCTCTGGCCCTCAGCAGGTCTGCCTTCATGGCTGAATTCTCTTTACCTTTTCGCTCTGTGAGAAGGGGAACAAGGCAAACTGGAGAAAAGCTAAACCAGCTCTGCGAACACATTTTAACAACACAAGCACCTCAACTGTCTCCATAAAGCAGCTGAATATCACAGATGGGCATATATGCAGGTCCAAGATCAGGAACAAGTAGTTTATCTTAACCTTGCAAAGTTTGTACAGTTATTTACTGGCTTTTCAATGCGTGTGTGAGAGCATGTCGTAGATTTCACACCACAACTCCAGCAGTTACAAACTTGGAATCACAAAACAATGTGAAACGTGACTAGAGAGGAATCAGAGGATTTATAGGTTGTAAGGAGCGTAGATCCCTCTGGAAACAATAAATTAGACTAAACAGCATTAAAACATGTGACATAGCCTTTAAGAAATCCATGAATAGAGACGTTCCGGAAAGACAGTTTCCAGCTGTTAATGACGCCACGTCAGCAGACAGACTAGTGTTTATGGTATAAAGGTTAGGAAGGAAACACCGGGTGCTTCTTTACGAAATGAAATGAATAATAAATTAAATTAAATGCAATCGTTTGTTTTCTGTTTCAGGTAAAATGCTGTGTTGTTTGTACCTTTTTGCTTCTTAAGCTGAGGCAGGCTGCTGATGGTGGTGGCATGAATAATTTCTACCACTATCTGATACCTATGGAGAGATAAAAAGACATCAGTTGTCAGGCTGAATTAGGAATTTTCTCTTGGATGAATAAATGAAGTACTACTGAAGTTAACAAAATATAAATAAAGTATGAAATTTAACAATAATAAAATATTGAACATACTGTCAAATATGATGTAAGCGCATGAAAATGGATTTTTTGATGACATAACTTTTTAACAAAAATAAGCAATAAGTCAGCACAAAGCTTCTCAGACTAATGAGAAAGTATGGCAGCATCGTGTCTAGCCCATGCATTGCTGCAGACGCTCTGTTACCATGGTAACCCCTCAGGAGCATGAGATATTACTAGTTAAGTTACAGCGTTTATAGACTAGCTCGGTGAATTTAGGAAAAACTGTAGGACTGGCTCAGTTTAATGAGGCCATGTGGGAGTGTGTGTATGTGTGTGTGTGTGTGTGTGTGCGCCGCCGCCATCGTGCCTGAGTTGTTTGAGGAAATTGACATCAGCAGAAGTCGATATCAGTTTGATGAAGTCTTCATACGAGGCAGCGTAGGTGTAGGCTTTCTTCTGCTGCTCAGCCTGCTGCTCCCTCTGCTCCAGCTGAGACAACAGCATCCGGTTTATGGAGTCTGGATCACTGAGCACTTCCACCAGAGGCTTCAACACTGCCACACACAAACATAAGCAGGATTTCACCGGTAGAAAGTGAAGGAAGCGAGTTTGAAAACGTTGGTAAAAAGTGGAAAAGCAGCGTACGTGTGGTGAGCTCTGCTGTTAGCATCCACGCTAACTTCCCACCTGTAGTGAGTTCAGCACTTTTATCTATTTTACTGCTACAAATTCTGCTCGGCCACATGAACGTCCTTAAATATTCAGATCAGTTTTTTCTTTTCTAAAATCAATCGTCATCTCCTGACCCCTTTAACTTCCTGTTCTACAAGTTATTAGAGCAACTTTTCAAGCCTGTGGAAATAAACCTGTCTGAGCCGTATCCATCACTCGGTTTGGGTATTTAATGCCAGAACTAAGTATTTATTATCCCATTGCTGTTTAACGTTTTAAACGTTTCACTATTGTTTCTATATTTTTACGTCTCAACCATCAGTTAAAAAACAGTGATTCTAATAATTATTGTCCAAAGGGAAAGAAACATTTCCTTAGTGCAAACGTTAAGTTTACTGACTTTAGAAAAGACGCTTGTCGCCTTACCTGTGGTTATTTCAGGTGAAAATGTTGAAGTGGCGAGCCAGCATACCAGTATAAGTTACTGGGAACCACAGGCTGACTTTTGAAGTCCACCTGGATTCATTTTGTAAAAAGGCTCAGAGAATGTTTTTATTTTAATTTCTTCCTTTTTTTATGAAGGAGTTGCTGTCCTCTTCACAGACACAAACATAAACAAACTACGTTTAAACCAGGTAATCTATGATTTCTACCTCAGCTTTAAAAACAATAAAACATCTCCATTTACTCTCAAACACGCTTGTTATTCTTTCTAGTGGAAGACTTTTAAGCCTCTATTCTCTGGGTTTATTCCTCGGACACAGCACGCCGAGTCGATGTGCACTATTTGGCTTTTGTTGAAGTTTGTACAAACCCAACAAAACGAGTTGGGGATTCATTTGATTATTTTTTCAAGTCTTTCTCTCATCTCCTCCCAAAACGATTTGATTTGTTCCTTTATTCCGCGTGCATTTTGTGTTGTTTTTGGTTGGTTTTATCTGTTTAGTTCCACTAGTTCTAACAAACATCCACATTAACCATTTATAACGCATCAACTGAAAATGTGTTTTTATTAAAAGCTCCATGGTTTTAATGTGGATTCTACTTTTAAAAGAGATTTTACTCTTGTTTTATCTCTGCTAACTGGTTTTGCTCTTTTAACCTGTAAGAACAGAAACAAGCTGATGGGGATTTAACTTTTAAATGTGTGTGTTTGCTGTCTTGTCATACATGTTTGTTCCTGCTCACTGACAAACTAATTGCCCCTGAGAGACATAAAGGTTCTTGAAACCTGAACTCACAGGTCATATTTAAACAAACTCCCTTTTCTACAGCTCATCGGTTCTATAATGATGCTGAACCTCTTGAATCACTGTTGCCATGGAGAATCCTTCCCTCCCTGAACAGTGATTTCCATCAACATTCAGAGTTTCCCATCTCAGGATTCATCAGCTCATAATGAATAAATCAGAAATCACTGATGAGTCACATCAGAGTTACGTGTAAATTATCCAAACACAGTTTGATATGCAGTTAATTTCGTAAACTCCAAGAACTTTGTGGGGTTTCAGCTTGAAACCGACTGTGTAAACCATCAGGGTATCAAAATAAATTTCATCAGGTGTTGAAGCATCTATGTTAAAGTGGGGATGAAAATGTGTTTGTTTCTGCATTTTTTTATTATATAACTGCTTTGAACATTTGCTGCAGTAGACAAGAAACCCCAGAAAATCCTGAATCAACGTGTGGACGTTATCTGGTGTCCACATGGAGAAACAGTTCCAGGGTTTTAGTAAAGAGATAGCTCGGCGGTTTTCAGTCAGGTTCTCACCATCTGATGAGGAATCTGGGACACACAAGTCTTTAAAATCATCTACATCAGTGGTTCCCAACCAGGGTCCCCCAATGAGCACAGGGGGTCCCCGGTGCTTTGAACCTGTAGAGACATTGTGATTTAAGTCCACACATTGTTCCTACTGAGATAAAAAGTAAGGCCACATATTGTTAATTTAACTTTGGCTCTCTGGAACAACAGGATTCAGCCAGAACACATTATATGTGGTGAGAATCTCGCTTTTGAAAGCATAAAAGCAGGTATGGTTCCAGCACGGGGTGGGGACGGGGGTCCACAGCTTTTTAGTATTTGCATAAAAAGGGTCCTCAAGGAAAATACTGTAGGTTGGAAAGCACTGATCTACAAGACTTCTTCTGCAGTAAAGTGTTTCTTTTGG
This sequence comes from Melanotaenia catherinae, assembly GCA_037177155.1. Lineage (NCBI taxonomy): Eukaryota > Metazoa > Chordata > Actinopteri > Atheriniformes > Melanotaeniidae > Melanotaenia > Melanotaenia catherinae. The sequence continues at coordinate 34,054,464 of JBAGKM010000008.1, forward strand.
GATGTCATTTTATCCAAAAGTAGATCAAATGTGGACAAAAAACATGCAAGCAGGTGGATTTGTGCATAAACACGGAAAAACAGTAAATATTGTCTGTAAATCTTTATCACGAGGGGTAGATCTCCTCGTAGCTCCAGCCGATTTGCATGATTAACCCTCATTTTAATCATGAGATCCAGAAGAAATACACTGACGTCACCATGGTTACTTCCATTTCACCAATCATCAACGGTAAGAAGGGAATTATCTGTGAGGCAGACTGGCTGAGACTCGCCGTCCGATCAAATCAAGTCATTTATGGTGGGAAACTTCTCTGAAAGGACCCTGTGAAACGTAGTTTTTCAGTAAATGAGGTTTTAACCCGGTGGACAGAAGTTTTAGAGGCCAGACAGCAAAGTTAAGACAGAATTCATGATGACGTTTTTCACACATGAAGCAGAATTTTAGCTTCTTTTGCTTCCGGTCCAGTTCATTTTGGTTGAACAGATTTCTGCTTTTAGTACAGATTTAGTCATTTGTTCGAGTACATGCCGTGTGGTGAACAGCTGGATCCATGTTTTGTTTACCTCTTTTAACAGACTTTTAATTGTTTAATTGGAAACTGTATTTGGTAGCCATAGAAATGAGCTTCTAGCTAAAATTCAGGACTTTCAGTGGATAACACACGTCTATATTTACTTAACAGACCTGATGTTACACCCCGTTAGAGCTCTCTGTTTTGCTGATCCTCTTTATTTACCCGTTGCCATTGAGAATCACTGTCATACACTTCATTGATGGGAAACCCTGAATGTTTCCCACCTCAGATCATCGCCTCATTATAAATACATTAGAATCCTTCTTTTGGCTCTGATGAGTTAAAGGTGTCTACACATGATGTGAGTACCTTTGGTAGTGATGACTTCAGTCAGGCAGCAGCGTAGGGGGTGGGACTTGGCATCCTTTTGGGGCAGCAGACATAGCAGCAGTATTCTGGCTACACAGCGGAGGAAGGCCATCTCTGCATCTGGACTGACCAAACAAGGATGGAGAGGGAACGGCCGGGCGACTTCCTCAGGTCTGGATGCACACGTGAAGAAAAAACACCGCACAGATTAAGACTGGCACTCAGTCTGAGCTTGATGTCAGATCACATCATATCAGACACGGCCTCGTGGCACAGCTAACACTGCTGTGGTTACTCATACTTCAGCTCTGTCACATTTCTCTGCTTCTGCCTGTAAAACGTGACAGAACTACTGAAGATGAGGAAGGCCAGACATCTCTGTGGTGCGATCGAATTCCACATCTTGCCTGACTTGCTAAGATAATAAAATCAGATGAAGCGTGAATCACTGCTGTGTCTGTCCGCTTCACCTAGTGTGGAGGATTTTAACGCTTTTTACGCTGCACCAAACTGCAGTAATTTCAGCTCATCTGGGTGCATGAAATTACACTGCTAGATGTGGATGCTGGTGGGCAGGGGAAATCTTTTCAATAACAAAGTAGGTCGTATTTTCTGATGAACAACAGTGAGTCATATGTCTGAGCAAAGAAGCCTGCACCAACATTGCAGGATACGATCTATTCCACTACTTACAACCACTAACTGTGTGCTTGAGTACCTTGCAGATGCAGCCTTGAGGTCAGTGAAATGTGTATGAAGGATACGGACGCTGTCATAACACACTACATTGACGAGGTCTATGTCGGCAAGCCTGGATCTCAGCTGGCCGATCATCTGCCACCAGTCGTCCAACAGCATGGAGTACAACTGGCCCTCATCGCGACTCAGAGGAGCGTACCAGGACAGGATGTAGTCTCTGTAGGCGTAGTCGAACACTGGGGAGAGACGGTGAAGACAGGGAGCTTATGAAGATGGAGAAAAAGCCAGGTGCAGCAGAGCCAAGGTAAAAAGGGACAGGTCATCAGGCCGTAACAGGGATGAGTCATAAAAACAGACCAGCAGACTGTGGAGGAAGCTCAAACAGAACATATGCACACTGATGTTACTGAAGAGCCACATCTAACAGCGAGTTAAACACAGGCTGAAGCTAGAATGTCATCAGTAAATCTTAGCTTGAATTAAAAAAGGAGAACTTCCTTTAGAGATGTAAATCGAGTCCTCCTTTTGATGGCTGAATCTAATCTGAGCTAAGCCTCTAAGGTGCAGATTTACCACATAGAGGACGTAACCTCCATTTTCACAGCAAATAAGCAGAAGACTCAGCTGTGGCAGGAAGATCTGTGCTTTTACCAGCTCAAAATGGTTCAGCACATGCTCCAGAGGGATACGTGAAGTGGTGCAGCAACAGCCTGTAGGTGTGAGTGATCTGGTCTGCAGGCAGACCAACAACCTGTGCAGCCTGCAGTCACTGGGACTCTGAACATGGTTTAGAAAACAGATGAAAACATCAGCAGCATAGTTACTATTATAGCCTTACCTCCTTGTAGAGAATGCACACCGACGTCATCATGAACAGAACTGATGGGACCGGTCCTCCATACAGAACTTCACTGTTCAGCAGCTTGTAGGATCCAAGTTATTAAGTAGTGTTTCTGCATCGTAATGACTTCACTTCTCCTGTGAGCTGATGGTGGTCATAATGTCTCTCTAGCGTGTTTTTAGACATTTGAACCAAGTTTACTAGTCGATGGAAACAGCAGTCAGGTTCCCCAAAGATGGAGGACAAAGCCCTGCTGATGCCCCGTGTGCTTTCTCTACAACATCTTATTATTTTATTTTTTGTTGCTGTTTTCTCTTTATCAGTTATTACAGTTATTATGATGTTTATACCAATGAAAATAGAAACTTGTCCTCTCCATGCCCTAGGGATGTGAATCGCCTCCACTGAGGCCGATTCTATATGCATGTCGATACGCTGCCAGCGATACGACACATTAACGATACAGTGAAGCCTTGACGATGCCATGCGCTTCATTAAAGATTTTAATTTTTAAAATGTGATTCAATTTGATTCATGATGCAATTCTAAATTATTCAACACAAAACAAAGAGTTTACAAAGCCACATCTGGTTTCTAAATAACATCAGTTATTTAGTCTCTTTCCATGTGAAGGATGTATTTGATACTTTTTCTATAAAGCAAACCAATAAATTCAGCTTAAAAGACAATGCAATTCAATATGGTACAGACAGGATTGTTTTATTCCTAATACACTAAATATAAACCAATTGTTTTTTCCTTCCATTTGTTTCCATTCTCATTCTCTACTTATACAATTTGTTCATTTGTTTTTTGCTTCTTTATTAAAAAAAAAAGACTAGAAGCACAGAGCGCAGACCTCCACCAAGCTTTTGTGTTTTTTTTGTTTTTTATAAATAATTGTGGCCATTATTTTTTAAGCTAGAAACTCTAATGTAAAAACGCTTCAGAACAGTGAATCTCTCCATCCATGTATAAAACCATCAGTTAACTTAGTACATGCTCATACAGTAAATCTCCACTTACGTAACAACACGTTAAGAGTCGTACAACCAAATCCGTCAAATTTTTATCCCCATTTTTCTGTGTCTTTTCTCTCTTTCTCAGAAGTAAAACGTCCTAACAGAACATAACAACTTTGCCTGGTTTGTAAAAACCATTTTAAAGAAGTGGGCAGAAATGACACAGCAAGTCTTCCATCTGAACCCAGTAACGTCACTATCCAGGACTCATGCCAACCTGCAACCAAAGGAGCTTTTCCATGTGCACATACACTCCCTCTGGTGTTTAAGAGTTCATATAACTGAGCTTAAATCCAGGAGCCATCTGCTATACTTGGCAGCCACACAGTCTTATTAACTGTGCATGGGTTTGTGTGTCGACCACGGCCTTCTGCTGGCGTAACAAGTGGGAGGGATCACTGAGAGGTCAGAGACATGCAGTCAGCAGTTTTCTCAGAAACACGAGTTTCTATTCTTTTACAGCCGTCTGAATCAGTTCATGATGAAAGATTTCCTAATGGCAGAGAGCTTTGGGGGGTGGGGGGGCTGTACATTTTCTATCTTATCTCTAGTTTTTGGGCTGAAAGACATCAGAGTACATGATCAGTTTGTGCTGCTGACCAAATTATTTTTATTAAGAAGAGTTAGTAAAATCTAGCGTCAGCTAGAGCAAGCTGCTAACGTTATTATAGCACAAGCTACAAAGTTCAGCAGACGTCTGTGCACGAGTGTGTGAGAAAACACCAAAGCAGCAGCTTTATTTATTGTATTTATCACATCATTATTGCAACTTTCAGCAGTGTTATCGCATATTAACTATTATTTAGGATGGAATATATAGTGAAGTACTATCATTATTACTATTAGTTTATTAGGGGCCGAGCCATACAAAGTATGGCGGGGCCCTATTGTTTCTGCTATGTTTCTTATTATTATTCTTCTAAGCGACGTTTAGCCAAATTTGACCCCCTTAACACCCATGAAAAGTTGTGAAATTTTGCACACACATCAAGACCCGAGCAAATTTTCAT
>JBAGKM010000008.1:34125506-34138874 GCA_037177155.1 Melanotaenia catherinae
CCCCCCCCCCCCCCCCCCCTCCGTGATGGAATAGTGACCTGCAGGGTGTACCTGCCTCTCACCTGCTCCAGCTTCCCTATAATATCTTTCCTCCCCCCGGCCATATATCGGACACCCCTGGATCACACTTTTTACAGTGATATAAACTTTGACAATTCTCTGCTCAGCTTAACAAAGATGTTTATGATGACATCACGTCTCGTCTCGTGTGGACAGGCAGGTAATAAAAACACTTTCCTTTACCTGCAGACGCATCCTTACTGCTGCATCTGCTCGGATGCAGCCTTTGTCTCTTTAAAGAGACGAGCACAAATAAAAAGATAAGAAAATAGACATTTCAGAAAAATATGATGCCAATATACATAATGTCCATTATATATAATAAAATTTGGTTATAATACATAAGTATTTCCCATACAGGCCCCTCCTCCTCCACCTGGTAAAAATAATTTAAAATCTTTTACATTGATTGATGTTTCAGCTCCTTTAATCTTTTTTTTTCTTGTTCAATATTGCTTCAGTTTCCTTAAACTAGAAGCTCCATCTCCTGAAACCTTTTGGTAAATGACATGACAAGAAATTGTTCCTGCTTTATATAAAATGTTTAAATTTGCCGCATTTAATTATTTACATCAGTCTTTTAATCTGCTGGACGTCGGGAAGGAGACAGAGGAGTCCAACATGGCGTAGCAGGAGTCTGAGGAAACAGCTTGTCAGTAATTTGAGGAAGTTGGTAAACTATCAGAGAGAAACGTGCATCCCCTCAGGCCACAGACTGACTGGTCAGGGAGTATCTGAGACTCTGAGGGTAAATTTATCTTGTTGGTTATGAGCCCAGGATGCTGCTCCTCTTCTTCTTTTTTTTAAAGTTTAGTCTAAGTGAGCTGCGGCTCAGCCAGCATCTTCTAGAGAAACAGAGACTTCTAGTGGACACAACAAAGAAACACAGATTGTTTCTATGTCAAGTTTTATTATACAGGCAAACAAGCACAGAACGTGTAGGTTTTGAGTGTTGTTGTTCATCTGGTGTCGTCTCATTCATTCAGAGGACTCTGCTGCAGCCTCCAGCTCAGATACGACGGCTCTGGACGGGACAGAGATGAGACAGGATGAGAAAATGTCCACATCATCAAACTGGAAGAACCGTCAATGTGGATTAAACCATTTCTACAACCCCAACTCTAAAAAAGGAGCAACAAAAGGCAGGAAAAATAACTGGCACAAACCAGAAACACCTGGAGGAGTAGTAAACAACTAACCAGGTTACCTGGCAGCAGGTCAGTGACATGACTGGTATAAAAGGAGCATTTCAGGGAGGCAGAGTCTCTCAGATGGAAAGATGGACAAAGGTTCACTAATCTGAGACAAACCAAGTCTAAAAACTGTGGAACAATTTCAGAAAAATGTTTCTCAGACTTTGAAGATCCACCTTCCACAATGTAGAATATCAAAAGATTCAGAGAATCAGGAGGAATCTCTGTATGCATGGGATGAGGCTGTAGGTTGAAGAAAAACAGGTAGAGGTCCTGTAGCCTTTTCCATCCGTTTCCTCTGAGAAATCCAGAGTTGATATGTAGGGTTTATGTTTTTGTTTACAGAGCAGAGGGGATTTCGTTGGAAAGAGACTTTTTGGTTACTTTACTATATTATTACTATATTATTTTACGGCATGCTTTGCGTACAGCCCTCACCTCTGCTCCTCAGTCAGATCGAACTCGGCCAGCGTTCGCCTTGCAAGCTCCGACGTTGGCAGGCAGAAGGCTGCAGACAGCTGGACCAGCTCCACCGCCCTCTGGGGGTCACCGCTGCTGTGACACTCTGACAGGAAGTCGCTCAGCAGCTCCTTGCTGGAAGGAAACACAGGGTTACTATGATTTACATATGGCCTGGGGGCCAAAACCGGTCCACCACAGAGTCCAATCTGGCCCCTGAGAGAAATTTGGTAAATAAGAAAATATTAAGTAACTGATTCCTGATTTGTCCACAAAACTGAATTTTTTATTTGAACTTCTTTTATATTTTTCTGACTTATCCGAACTCCGTCTGTACGATGAGCTGAGGCCGTTCAGGTGTCAGGATTTCCACACACATGTGGAGATGTACACATATGTACATTTAAAATAACTTCTAGATCTGGAAAAGTTACTCTGATCCGCTGCAGATTCCTGGCATTAAATGTCTTGTAGATCCAGTGTGATCTGGAAGTTGTGATGAAAGTGTAAATGTGTAATATGTAGAATAAATTAAAAATGTTAATAAATAAAATATGTTGTTTTGTTCCAATACGTAATAATTCCGTGTTGTATCCTAACATGTTTGAAATAAACATCCATTCAATATAAATTAGAGATAAAGAATATAAAGAAAATGAAGTTAAATACTTTAGAATTTTATTTAAATTTTATAAATAAAAATATGTACATTAATAATATGAATATATCTATTATATATATTTTCTATATACATGTATCTAAAAATGTTAAATATTAAATAAAAATGAAATAAATAGAAATAAATTATATTACATTTATAAATAAAAGATCTTGAAAAGTTTGTGACTTTAATCAGTAATCAGACTACTTTTAACCAGCAGGGTCATTCAGAACCGGTTCCGAGTCCCGACCCTGCAGCGGTTTGGGGGCAGACTTACGCAGGAACTTTGTTTTTGGCCTTGAAGAGCTGCAGCATATCCCTGCAGAGAGAGAAAAGGAGGCAACGTCACATATTTAGCCCGAGTCGGAACACAGTGGAAGTTCAGGAGAAAGACTTCCAGATGTTTGTCTCACCAGGCCTGCTGGGTCTTGTTGGCCCGCAGCAGCAGCGTGGTGGCGTGCGACAGGGAGGCGGCGCTCCACTCCAGAGTCGGCATCCCATCAAATAAGCTCTTCACATCCAGAGCACACTCAGCAAAAGATTCCTGAACCTGCACACACAAAGATCCACACTCAGGCTTTAGCTTCTGGATGAAAATGAGCTGCAGCTGCCACATCTGTCTTCCTCCCCGACCTCAGGACTGTGTTTGTCTCTGCTCATCAGGCCGAGCAGCTCCTCCACCGGCTCAAACTTGTCTTGGCAAAAGGTTTTGATATCTGGAAAACACCCCAGATACAACAGATTACAAAGAAACCCATCTTCATTCAAAGGTGGAGCCAGTGCATCTCATCGAACTCACCTTTCCATATGGTGGGCAGCAGGTCGAGGCGGCTGTCTGTGTCCAGAGCCTGCAGCAGGTCCCTTATTCCCTGAGAGGTGGGGTAGTGAAGCTACAACCAGAAACAACAGAAAGCCAGACCCAGTGGAAGTTACAGGCTGAGGTTTTCTAGTTAAATGCACATGTCTGCATGTGTGCACAGACAAAACAATAAAAACGGAATAATTGCTGTAAAGTGAGGAGACGGTGAGCTGCAGCGTCGCACTGACCGAAGGGATGAGGCGTCGGTACCACTTCAACACCACGTCAATGTGCTCCATCATGCACAACAGGGAGAAGAAGCGGCTGCTGCAGAGGAAAGGCAGGTGTGCCCAGGTAGAGCAGAAGATCAGCGCTGTTATCGTATCAGAGGAGCACTTGGCTGAAGGTTCTAACTTACTAGTAAATACTCTGTTGGTAGGAATTTCCCAGCAGCCTCCAGTTCTCTCCAACGTCCACTAAACTCTGCACTTTATAACCCAGATCCAGATCTTTACTGTCCAGACACTGAGCAAAAGAAAAACATGTGGGCGGAGAAGTAGAGCTCGTTAGCATGTTTAAGCATCTGATCATCGTTGAATCAGTTCAGTCTATGAAAAAAGATGGCTGCCACATTCCTGAACGTGCAGAGAAATAGTTCCTGTTAGACTTTAAACAGAGAGAAAGAAAACCATTTTAATGGTCCTAGAATGCCCTCCACAAACCTTCAAGCTCAGTAACTTGGTCTCTTTTGGTGGATTTAAAGCTTCAGAGTTTTCCATCTGTTAGTTTTATTTACCTGTTGCAGTGTGTGTGTTGTGTTTTATATGTGCTTGTTGGTCTGGACGCCTCGAGCAGCTTTATTAACTTTATTTATAACAAGCATCTAAAACCAGACGTTTTCCAGGTTTTACAGCATAAAACATGGAATAAAACTTAAAAATGGCTTAAACACAGAAAAAAAAAAAACAAAAACACCCGGCCGTAACAACAGCAGGATGAAACTGCAGCGAGGAGAAGAAATGTCTTTACGCGGAGTAACGGTAAATAAATGTAGCTGTTAATGACTGGGTGGATGCAGTTTTTATTTTAATTAATTAAAATCTTCATTTTTACAGCTTCTTAAAAAAAAAACAAACAAAAAAAAAGCTTCCAGTATTTTTATTTTACTTCTTCTTCTTAAATTTCTATGTTTAATGCTTTTTATTATTTATGTATTTATTTTAATATATTTATCATTTTTTAATTTATTTCTGTCTTTTTTCCCTTATTTTTTTATTGTTTTCCATTTTGTTTTCATATAATTTTTTTTTATTAATCATAAGCTGCGTCAATGCAAACAAATATAAACCTGGATAAATCTGGATAGAGAGGAGTGTAAATGAGAAAAATAAAAAGTTTTCATGGCTTTAAGAGGACTAAAACTCATAATTATATATAAATATAAAAATAAAGACTTACGACTCTCATTGCGCTGGTGAAGAACCAAACTTTGGAGGCAGAGAGAAAACATCCAGTCAGTACCAGGCAGTGGTTTGGCTGCGTCTCCTAACAAGCCTCACACGGCAGGACTTACCATCCTTGGGGTCCCGGCAGGTGACGCTGCTTCCTTCCAGCTCCCTCATCACTTCCTGTAAAATGTCAGCGCTGCTGGGGCCGGAGGAAGCTGAGGAGGAACAAAACCACGCAGCTCACAAACAGTAAACACCAGAGCAAAGTTTAACAGTTTAACGGTGATTTCAGCCGTACCTGGTCTGAAGAAGATGGTCAGGATGTGGTTGTAGGAGGCCAAGCTGGGAGCTGAACACACATGTCAGTCAGCATGGGGACCAAAGAGAAATAAAATGATGGGATTTAACATCCTGCTGTGTGTGTGTTGTTCCAGTTACCGATGCCCAGGGCCTTCATCTCGTTCAGCGTGTGCAGAGCCTGACTTTTGGCCAGAAATCCGCAGCGTTTCAGAGCGATCAGGACGTTGTTGAAGGTCTGGAGGTTGGGACGAACTTTCTGTTGATTCATCTGAGTCAGCAGCTCCTACGGACGAATGATTAAACACAACACAAACTCAGTTTCTGCCTCCGGATTCTTCGTGTTTAAAATAATTAAATCTCCACCACTTCCAGGACCAGACAGGTCACCCAACAGTCCAACAAAAGTGTGGACATGAAGGTGTGTGTGGAGGTCTGGTGTCAGTGTGAGGGCTTACGGTAATGAGGTCCCATTTCTCGTTGTACTTGTCTCGGACATCTGGAGCTGCTAAGATCAGAGCGTTGAAGGTGTGGACGTCAGCTGGAGACAGAAGGTTACCAACGTTTTAACGGGACAAACGCCAACAATCACCCAGTAACAGCAACGTGTTTACTGGTTTTCTTTAAACTGTAAAATCACTTGGAAGTTTCTCATTTCTGACGAAGCTTCAGCACTTCTCTATTAGAAATTAATTCACTTTAAATTGATCCCAAATTTTTTTAAAGCATCAAGATCCGTAAATGAATATCGAAATGATTAAAACTTAAAGCCAGAATTTCTACTCGGAAAATTCCTCCTCAGATCGTGTCTTTAAACTCACCCGTCAGCCTGTTGTTGAGCAAATCTACGTAGGTGCTGAATGCCTTTGTGTAGGCTCCGTGCTGTGGAGAGGAGGGCAGAATAAATCTCGGAGGCTGGACAGGAAGCAGCAGCGACGTGGGGAGCCAGTTCCTACCTTCACCATCCCTCTGATCAGAGCTGAGTAACACCGGGCGTCTCTCTCCGGCAGCAGGTTGAAGATCCTCTCTGCGTTGTTGTTTTCTTTCCAGGTCTTCGGGACGTCTGTCGCTTGACGTGTCTTCACCCTCTGTCTCTTCGCCTCGTCTCCGCCCTCCTCCTGAACACGACACACACACCTGAGCGTTCGTGCACTGTTAGCATTAACGTCAGACGTTTCACGCTATGAGCAGACTATGCAAGCGCAGAAGTTCCAGCCTCATCGGAGGAGATTTCTACTGCTCAGACGTAAACATAGGATATAAGAATAAAAAAGGCCGAAAGGCTCAGATGTAGCTGGTGTTCTGGTGACTCCAGCATCACGCAGTGAGTGACGTCTGCAGACCACAATGATTGACAGGTGTCGGTCCTGTTAGCGAGGATTTGGATGGAAAACAGCATCAAGACGAAGTTGTTTTAGTGGGGCAGAAAAATGTAAGAAGAAGAAAACGGAGGCAGAAACATGGTCAGAGGATAAAAGTAAGAGATGCTTGTGGTGTTTATAGTTTGCCCTGCTAGCTAGCTGGGTTAGCCTCTGATAAAGGCTGGTTAGCTGGTTAGGACTTATGTTCTCATAAACCAAGATTCATGAAAATGGCCAAAAATAAAATAAACATTTTGCTTGTGAACGGACAGACTGACTCTTAACTTTACTTTCGGTTAAACTTTATGATTGATTTTACTGTGCAGCTACAGCTTTATAACCAGCACTAGGAATTTATTAAATGGCTGACATGCGTGTGTGTCTACCGCTGATGATTCCGGACTTTTGTGGATTATTCTTCTAGAAAATGAATTGTGGCTCTAAAGTTGTCATTTAAACATCACTGCCTCCGTTCCTACAGCTGAGTTCAGTTTTTAACCCGGTACTTTTTTTTTATTTATAACGTCCCAACCTGAACTATGTGCAGTTTAAACTGTAGTGTTTATAACTGCAAAAAGAAATCCAGGTTAAACCATCTGACCAGATAGATACCAGTTAACCAGTTTTAATCCCCTGTGACATCAGGTGGTCGTTATCACTCATTTATTTTTATTTCTTTTAATGTGTAAATAAAAAAGAGACGGCTTTGACTGGGCTCGTGCTTTAAAGTGATGCTCTACATCATGTTTATTATAAAAACACGAGGAATTTCTGTACTGGTGCGGCACCACTGCAACATAAAGTCAGAACATGTGCTCATGATGTGTTTAACTGAGAAGTTTCGTCTTTGCAGGAACCATTCTGAAATATTTTGCTCCTCCTGGACTAAGATCAGAGAGGTCTTCAGCCCCAGGACCTCCTTCTGACCAAGAAATACCAGGTTCAGACTGATCAGCTGACCAGTAGAGTGAACCAGTAGGTCCAGCTGACTGGTTCTCTGTTCCAGTATTAGTAGTATTCTAACAAGTTGTTTGTTCCTTTTTGTCGTCCACGCTGACATATAACTAATTTATTTTCTGCTGATTTGGGTTTGAGCCACTTTATTAATCTATTATTTTATAGTTTTGAGGTGCAAGAATGTGTTTTTCAGTGAAAACTTGAGTTTTGTTCTTGCTTTAAACATTTAAACTAAACTAAAAAAAAACAAACGTACCAGTAAATATCTGTTTTATTTATTGACTCACTGCGTCCTCCGTCTGTTGTTCCCCCTCCTCCACAGGGTCCCTGTCGCCGTAGAAACAGATGAGGTCCAGCAGGTCGTGGGTTGTTTCCATGGAGACCGCGGTTCCTGGGAGAGGGAGGCAACAGGAAGGAGATGTAGAGGGACGACACGGACCTCTGCTGGAGGAAGACGGTGTTTGTGTGTGATCTCACCAGCCTGCAGCAGTTGGTCGTACATGTCAACAGCTGCTGTAATTCTCCTCAGGTTAATTCGCTCCTTCAGCGCCTCCTCGCTCACCTCCTCAAGAAGCAGTGACACGGACTCCGGCATCAAGCACTGCACAAACACACACCTGGTTAATCCTGCTTCACGTACCATCTCGTCCCACCCTGCATGTGCTTTTCTTACAGGTATGTGTGGCGCAGCAAAGTCTGTGGTGAAGAACTTGGGATTGTTGTTGACAAACCATTTGGCTGAAGATCTGCCGGATTCCTGGGAGACAGAGTACAGCTTCTGCAGGCAGAAAGACAAACACGTCGTATCACCTCACGCTGCACTACCACCACCACACCAGGCGGGGGCGCTGTTACACACACATACACCGTTAAAAATGTCATTAAAAGCAAATCTGAGCAAAAATACCAGAAAATGTAGTTTCTCTGTCACTAAAAGGGTCCTGAACTCCAGGAACTAACTCCCAGTAAGTTACAAAACTTAAAAGTCTGCACACCCCTAAGCAATAAGTAAATAAATAAAGTCCCACCTTTCAACACATCTCATCATATCTGCATCGTAGCGACAGTGATGACTCACATCTGCACATTAATCCCTTCATTTTTCTGCCATGGTCATCACTTGATGCACAGAGAGCTAAAAAGCGTTAGCAGTGCATTTGAACGCACCATATGGATGAAGAGTTAAGGGAAGTCGACTTTAATAAAACTGGATTTTAACAAAAAATTAACACCACTAATCAAAGAAAAAAAAAACTTGGCAAGACTAATTTAAGAAAGAATAATAGAAAATAAACAAAAGTTATCACTTTGTTTATTTACGTACAGACTCATAATAAGTCCTGGGAGACAGGTATGGATCATCCTGGAACTGGTAGGGATAGGCAATGGGATCCTGGAGGGAAAAATAAAACCTCATAAATGATAAGAAACAAAATGCTGCTTCATTAAAAGAACAGCGTAAATACTCACCCTGCTGACAGTTGAAGCCAGCGCCTCCAAAACTGCTTCTTTGCTCCTGTTTTTGAAAAAGCAAAAGTACTGATAAAATGTCTTGTTTAAGGAACGTTTTACACCAAACAGACGAGAAGTGGAAGTGAGACGTCATCACGTACCATGTTTTCCTCCTGGGAACGACAACAGACTCCGTCGGCTCTAAAACATGAAGAAAGGGTTGTTTTAATATAACCAAGAAGCAGCAGAGATCCCAGAGCTCCACAGCTCTGCTGATGTTTCCGTGTCGTGTCATGGAGCTCTAAATGATGGGCTCTGTGGATGCTCATCGTTCTGTTTCCACATTACAATCCTCAGATTTAGGGGAATCCAGTCTAGTTTCACAGCCTTTTTTACCAGCTGAGTGTCTCTCAGCTGTATCAGGTTTTTTTTTCCTCCACACATCCTTCCTGTAAGTTCATTTAGCTTTGTGAGACTCTTAAATTAACTTATTTTTTCATACATACTTTTGCTTACTCAGTGGATTGTGAGTGCAGAACTCTCCTGTTCCACCTCCTGAGGTAGACCAGAGCAGAATTAATGTGTGTTCAGAATAACTGTCATGTACCTGAAGCCATGTTCTTTCTATCCATCCATTTTCTATACCCACTTATTGCAATTCAGGCTCATGGGAGGCATTGAAACCTATCGCAACTGCTAAGAGGCGAGAGACGAGTACACCCCGCACAGATCACTAGTCCATTACAGAGACAACCAATCACTCCTGGGAAAAACACCGGTTAACCTAAAAAGCATGGTTTTGTGGACTGTGAAAAGCCTGACTACCTGGTGAGAACCCAGCGTAATGACTGCTGTGGCTGTCATAACGCCAGTAAGGCTGGAAAGAGTGACACAGTTATTGGTACAGACCAGACAGCTGCTGACAACTACAACTGTTTAAAGTAATATTCATTTGCATTTATGTTATCCAAAACCTACCCTCTGGAATTCAAGTATACTTGACTTAATTTTATTAACAAAGCCCTGATTTTGATTTACCTTTAGTAACTTCCGTGGCTTGTTGTCGCAGAGCTGGAAAACAACCAAAACTCCTAAAAGAAACAAACACCGGTAAGATAAAATGAAGAGCTCTGGCTGGCAAATTATGAGACCAAAATCCTAAAATATGCAGGAAAAAAATGCAATCTTAACAATACAGACATTTACAGTAACTAAATCTCATAACGAAGACACCAAAACTGATGGGTAACAGAATTTTATGTTACACCTACAGAACTATATCTTTTAAGATGACATTTTCTGTTAGGTTAGATTCTTCAGAGAATCTCAAGGATTCTTATGTCAAACGTAATGACGATCTCTAATGTCTAAATAAGCAAACTGTATTCCCAACTCAGATACTGCGAGCAAGAAATAAAAACAAAATCACGTCTAAAACCGTAAGGTGTGCATGTAAAACGTATGCACAGTAATGATGGCGTAAATGTAAAGACTACACTAGGTTAAATAAATCGCAGTACGTGCACTTTTGAATAGGTCAGGAATTGTTCGACTGACCACCACTATAGCAGCTTCATTTTTACACAACTATCCATTATTTGATCCAGTATTGTGATCTAAGGAAACGACGTAAAGACATGACCTCCTGTCAGAGGATGCTAGCTGCAGCTGTCAGTTCGTGAAGCAATAAATAAATAACATTATATTAAAAGACAGCTGAAAAGCATTTTGGTTAAAGAAAACTATTGACAATTCTTCGTACCTGTTTCCCCACAATTGTTCAAGGTTAAAAAGCAGAAATCGTCGGTTTCCCTGGATGCAATGTCGTAAATGCCTACCGGGAGCCGCCATATTGTTACTAACTGAAGGATTATGGGAGGGACAAACCATGTAGTATAAAAATAGGGGTGGTTAAAATTTTTTTTTTTTTTTTTTTTAAAGTGAAAACTTAAATAACACCCACTTTAATTAAACTAAGATATAAATATCTTAATGTACCATCGTAATGTGTTATCTATATGTCTCGTAACTCAGTAGAAAACGTTGTCATGTGCTTTGTATCTCCCCCCAAATATAAACTTTTCTTCTCAATATCCCACGTGTGTTACAGTAGAAATCAGACGCATGTGCTCCTACGCGGCGCCATGAATTTATATCTATAACGCACACACAAAAAATTCTTTATATTTTTCAAAAATGTTATTTGGAAAAGAAGTGCCATGGCGGCGTTTAGAGGGCATGTCGTTTGGCATGTACTCCGCCGAAGAAATAAGGTGAGAGGTAGCTTGTTAGCTTGTGACTGGAAACTTTACGAGTTCAAAACAACGTCGCAGCTCGTGACAACGTACCACATCATTTTGCGGCTATTAACACATAACAAAACAGTTTTATTGTTATAGGTGTTACTACAAAAAAATTATGTAAATAGCTGAAAAATGACTAAACATTTTTATAATCCAGGGTTATAGTGGAATTAGCACATTGACGCTGTTGTTTTTATCCCTGTTCAGGAAGCTGAGTGTGAAGTCTGTCACTAACTCCAGGTTCCTTGATGCTGTTGGAAATGTGGCCCCAAACGGTCTGTATGATCTGGCCCTTGGGCCAGCGGACATAAAAGAGGTACAGCATTCAGACCATATCAACGATGTTCCCAAGTCGTTTTTTGCCAGTCCATGTCAAGTCTCAAGTCACCTTTGGTCAGATTGAATCACCGCAATTTATTATCCAAGGAATTGTGTATAATATATATTTCCCCTTTATTTGACAATATTTTGTAACATCACTGATGTCACCTTAAATCAGTGGTTCCCAAACTTCTGCAGGGCAAGCCCACCCACCAGGGTCTGGGTCTGATGGTTTAATGCTCCCAGTTTAATGTTACCGGGGTGGGTCATGGTAAACCAGAAGTTAATAGAAACCGTGGTCAGTAAGTGACTCATTATTCTGCTGAAAACATTCAATAAATATGGTGGAGTTTACATTATTTAAGTACTGAGGTGGTAACAAGCTAACGTGGTGCTAAGCTCCTTGCTAACATAGATGCTAACATTAGCTTTCATATTACAGTGAAAAGCATCTCCAGGTGTGCTTTAAGGTCAGAGGGGTGGAGTCGTTGCAGGTTGCTTTTATTTGTCCCTTTATGAAGTTTTTATACCAAAAAGTTATGATAAAATGTGGGACAGCAACGGGTGTGCTCACCATTGCTTTTACTGTTCGTGTGTGTGATGTTACATCTGGGAAAATGAATCACGTCCAACAGGCAGGTAAGTAGACACACGTGAAGGATCAAGGATTCTTCAGGGTGATTTTCATTTACGTACACAAGAAAAGAAATTTGGTTTCTCAATCAGTGACTGCAGCACAATAGAAAAATCAATAATACAGTAAACATAATAAAATATGAGCATCACAGTAGACTAATAAATAGAAATGAAATCAGATAAAAACAGGGAAATAACGGCCCATTCTTGTCAGTGTGTTTAGTCTCTGACCTTGACAGGTGGCTAGCCATCAAGGGTGAGTGTTGCTAATCGTGTGGCTTTGGCGTTTGTCTCTGACGGGCATCGTTGTTCTGATTTTTATTGTCTAATCTCGTTGTGTAATAGAGCCACGCCATGCTTGAGCTGTGTTGATTTCTGTTATGTTGTTTTAAGCTAAATGGAAAATTAATGAAAACGTTTTAGAAAAATGTTCACAAGCCGTTTTGTTTGCTGACATAACTTTTTCTCCAGGTTTGTTCGACCTGCTGTCAGGATTTCAACAACTGTCCAGGACACCTTGGACACATTGAGCTTCCTCTACCTGTCTACAACCCACTTTTCTTCGACGTAAGCACTGACACAGTTTTTACAGTCCTGATTTTATCATAATCTCATGCACCTTCCGTAAACCTGGGCTGAATCTAATGCTTAGTGGTGGCGAAGCTGAACCGCTCACCGCCTTTATTCCTGCTCCCCTGCATCAGAAACTGTACCTGCTGATCCGTGGTTCGTGTTTGGCGTGTCACATGTTGACGTGCCCTCGATCTGCCATCCACCTGCTGCTGAACCAGCTGAAGTTAGTGGACCACGGGGCCTTGCAGGAGGTCTACAAAGTCGAAGAGGTTCTTTACCAGGGAGGTTTGTACTGGCTGCTAGCAGCTGCAGAGGAACCCATGGACTGGGTTTACTGCAGCTGTCTTCAGCTTGTTACCTGCTTCCTCCTGCGGTCGTCAGAAAGTGAAGCACAGATCAGTCAGTTTGAGTCAGAATATTTCATTTGATTATTTTCAGAAACATCCAGTCAACTTTGCTGCGTTTGGCTGATAATGAGCAGACAGTATGTCTTCGTACACTTCAGATTTCTTCGTTTTTTGTCACATTATCAATAACAGTGAAAAATTTTCTCGTCTCTGTTTGTTCTTGTCAAGTCTCTTCAGTGTAGACTTGGAATATGATAAGTTTTCTTCCTGGAGAACGTTGTTTGTTTGTTTGGCTGCATTTTGGAGACAGTTTAGTCACCACAGCTGCTTTCTTTGGAGATTTAAGATGCCATGATTCTGATCAAAATGTGATGGATAGTTACCCTTTCCACGGATCTACGGAGGTTTTCCAGCATTTCTATCCCGTCCAATCAGGAGCAGCCAAAGATCAACCAGTGAGCAGAAAGTTCTATGTGTGTGTGAAAAGAAGAAAAATAATGC
>JBAGKM010000008.1:34166828-34179032 GCA_037177155.1 Melanotaenia catherinae
TATATGTATGTATGTATGTATGTATGTATGTATGAAGAGAGGAAGGGAAGGAGGGGAAGGAGAGAAAAAGAGACAGCTGGGCAGTGATTTATTTTCTTTTTGTGATAAAAGAAGGAACCATCATCCACCTGTTTTATTACGGTTTGATTATAACAATGCAGCCAACTCTTGCTGTTTGTCCTAGTGACCGTGTTTACCCTGACTCCCTTCAGCTAGGGGGCATTGCAGTGTAAGGGCGGTGTAAGGGCTTCTTCCTGGGCCGTGACCGCGTCCACATACTGCTCCTCCCGCCGATTGGACCGGCACCATCCCGTAAAAGGAGTCAAACTTCTCCATTGTATGTGCAGGCTGTCAATCAAAAGTATATTTGTCCACAAAGAAGACCCGGCCCCGGATTATAGAGTTGTGATTGGACAATAGTCTTGTCACTCAAAGTTTATCTGTGATCTGATTAGTTAACTGAAGAGCCAGTTAGTGACCGGACCCTGTGATTTAACCAGAGCTCTTCCGAGGCGGGGAAGCGTCCTCAGAATCCTGCAGAGTGAACTGACGGATGGGCGGATTGTGGCTGTGATAGAGACGTTCAGAGACTCCACTCAAACTGTCAGAAAACACACCAAACGGTGAGTCCAGCCGAAATATGAATGTCCCGAATGACTTCGCGCGTGTAGGAGCGCGTGTGGGAGCGTCAGTTGGCGCGCGGACAGCTGAAGTGTTTTGCAGCAGTAGGATGACGGTGATTTTGGATGAGTGATCTCAGCGTGCATCATAGCGACGCTGGAAGGGTGTAGGTTCATGCTGCCTTCAGGTGTTCGGCGGAACCCTTTCATTTTTGACGGAGGCGGGAGAAGCGCACAGGGTCAGTGAAGCAGCCTCCGGTGCGGATTAACTGTGAGCAGTTTATGCTGTCAGGATTGTTTCTGTGACTGAGTTTAAGCGTAAATGTAACTCATTTTACCATTGAGATGGTGGAAAATCCGATACTTTGGAGGTCCGTAGAGGCAGCGCCGCGAAGTTGCACTGTCACACAGGAAAGTTATGCAAGCAGCGCCTCTGTCTGGCTGTTTCAGCAGCCTGTCATTTACAGGCTGTAAAGAAGAGCTCGGGAATTATGGCTTAACATGTTGAAATATTTTATTACTTTTTGAGGTTGTGCTGGGTTTCTGTAAGCATGAGCAAGCCTGCCTCACTTGTTTTGTTCTATTAGTGTGAGAACTATTGAAGTATTTTGAAGTATGAGCACATTTGAAGTATTTTCTGTCTGATTTCTGAGGTGATTTAGATAGTTATCTTCTCTGAATCTTATCTTGAGTGGTTGCGGTTTGGGATGGGCCGTACCAACATTTATTTTTAAATTTTCATTAGTTTTTTTTTATTTAATTTTTATTTTTATTATTATTTTTTTTACCTAGTCTTATCTGGTATCATGACAGCAGAATGTTGCTCTGGCTGTCTTGTTGTGCTGAACAATATCATTGCCAAGGGGAGCTTAATGGAGGGTTTAAGGGGGACCTGACGAGTTGGAACAATGGAAAGGAGACAGTGAGGAAAACAAAAGGTAGCCGCAACAACCGTACAACCAAAACAGAGAAACCGGCTGTTACACCTGTAGAGAAACGTAACAGCCTCAGTGAGAAAACAAAAGCAAACAATCATGGGGAGCATCCAGTCTAAGAACACATCCACAAGGAGAAGAAATAATTTTTTATCCTTCTTTTTTTTAAATTTTTGAACAGACGAAAGCTAGAAAGGTGTGTATCCATGCACTGCTGTGGTATAAATACCAAGCCTGCAAGTGGCGCTGCAACGCTGCCATATAAATCCGCCAAAAGCTAAGAAGACATGAAGCATGCAAAGATGCAAAGCGCAGGCAACATAGAACCCTTACATACAAGGGAAGCCGTGACCTTCCTGATGTGAGGTAGCAGTGTAACCACCAGACTACCGTGCAGCCTGTTTTCTGCGTCATATACGTGTGTAATTTGGTTCGTTTCCAGGGCTCTTGTGGATGCCGCAAACAAAGAGGTCCCACTGGAACCACGGGGGCATTGTTTAGCAGAACAGCTGACGTGCAACCCACCAAAGAAACATAGAAGAAGCAGCAGTGGCGATGCAGACCTCCACTGTTCTGCTTGGTTTTTGTCTGTTTCTGAGAATGTACATTATCGTGATACCCATCACCCTCGTCATGTTTGCTGTAATCTGAACTGATGGTGAACTCTAAATGCTGCGCTGCCCTCTGGTGGCTGTATTAACAATGATATCGATAAAAAGGATGCATGAGTGTATAAGGACGGGATATTTAAAACTGCTGTCCCATTTTACATATAAAGGGCAACTGCGTCATTGAGTCATGAAAAAAATGGATCTTGGTTGTTCACATGGAAAGGAAAAGGATGTGTTTGCAGAGATATTTAGTGTGGGAACCATTTTAGAAGAGCTGCGGTTTTAGACGAAAAGTCCGAACAGTAAACATCCCTGCATGGATGATGGTGCCTAAGATGAAAATATAAATATTTTTATAATAAAAATAGAAAAATTTAGACTGCAGGTTAATTTAAATTGATTAAAATGGCTTAATTCGTGCTTTAAAACATTATCATCACTAACGCTAGCAGCATTTTTATCATAATGTGGGCGGCTGTAGCTCAGGAGGAAGAGCAGTCGTCTTTCGACCGGAAGGTAGCCGGATTGATTCCAGGCTTTTACTGACATGCCGAAGTGTCCTTGGGCAAGACACTTAACCCCACGTTGTCTCCCGATGTGCCTATCGGTGTGTGAATGGGTGAATGTGATAAGTAGTGTAAAGCGCTGTAAGTGGTCAAAGTGACTGGAAAAGTGCTGTATAAGTACAAGTTTATTTATCATAATCATGTAAAATATCAAGAACATTTATCAGTGCTGTTTTTCATTTTATTAGCAAACTCTCAGAAGTAAAAACAAATTGCATGTATTTTATTAGAACAGTGGTATTTGTTGAATATGATATTTTCTCTGACAGATATCGAGGTATTGTATGCCCATCCCAGCTGCAGCTCTGATTTACTAACAACCCTGGAAAGTCCTTCCTTTAATGAAGATCATGACATTTAGTCCATTTTAGTTGGGACAGCATGATAAGTCCTCCTTTTATCTCTGATCAACACCAGCTATTTTTCATCTGCACCGCAGCATTACTGCAGACTTGATCCATTAAAATTGATATAAAGACAAATTACAGCAGAGGATTGTCTCCTTCTCCCTCCTTTCCTCACCCCTTCCATCCAGATTACTCCCCCAATCCTCCACCAGCCAGATTACTGACTGGGAAATAAGAGGTGGGACTGATCTAAGACCCTGAATTCATTATGGACCTGTTCCAGTCCCATCCATGAAATGTTCCAAGCAATCGGGTTTTAGGCCTGGCGTGGCTGGCCGTCATCAGTCAGGCCAGCGGAGTTGTTTCTTCTCTGAATTACCTTCATTCAACAGAGTTTACAGAAAACCAGCAGCACAGAACGGAGCTGTGTGATGGCCAAGAAGAAAATAGAGGAGCGCATGCTTCCATTAAACCTGGTCGTCCACCCAGCTGCTCGGCCGGCTCTGCAGAGAAAACGTCTGCAGGAACAAATGAAGTCTTTTTTTTTTTTTTCTGCATACCATTTTATTAAGCTGAAAAGCTTTTTACTACCAGTAAACATACACATGAAACATAATCAGATATAACTGGAACAGGAATGGAAACATGACACGTGTCCGGGGCGTGTTATCTTCCAACAGCTGGGACGCTGAATCTGTGTGATACACATTCAGTTGTTTTAGAGGGAGCAGTTGAAACAGTTTCTCCAAGTTTTATGAATCGATGTTGGATTTTTAAATTTGAATAGATTTTTTTAACCCGTCACTTAATGTAGGATTCATGTAAACATGTCATCTGGAATCTCTGATGGATTTAAGTGAGATAGAAGGAATATTCCTCCATGTAAATGCAGCTAATGTGTGTACATCTACCTTTGTAGCAGGTTTGACATGATGGTGTGATGGAGGAACTCGGAGAAAACAACTTGGAGCAACAATCAGATCAGAAATGGTCCCATTTCGTTCCTGGTTGTTTTCTTTGAAGATGAAAAATGTCTTAATGTTTGGGACCATTTCAGTGTGTCCATTGTAATTGTTTTGTTTTACTGTTAAATGTTTTACCTTGTACAACTTGACTGTGTTGTTTTTTAAAGTGTTTACAAATAGTTGGTTTGTATTGTATTAAAACACCAAATTATCTTAACACAGCAGCACGCTGGCAGAAAGCAGCCAGTTTAAACACAAGCTGACGTTTACTGTTAGAAGCTTAAAGTGAGATGGTGTTATGGTTAGATGTGATACATGCAGTACGTTAGCTGAGGCTGCAGCTTTTCCTTATCTGTCCTTTAATTTGTCAAAAGAACCAACTTTTGCTTGTCGTGTTGGATGAGTAGTGCTTGGATTCTGCTGAAGTATGGCCGACCTGCTCAGTCATGCTTTACTGATCTCCGTCTGTCCATTAGAGCTGCTTCATCCTGTCAGAGGTTCATCTGAGGTTACATCTTTATTTTACATGAAATATTCATCACAGTGAAAACACAGAGATTGCCAAAGATGACTTTTATCATATCAGCGTAGTAGGTCTGCATCCCTGCTTCATGCTTTCAAAGAATTTCTTATCAGTATTGATTTTATGTTGATGCGGAAGTGAGTTAATGTGGTAAACAGGGTCAGAGCTGGAACAGCGTGGCAGAGTGCTGGGAAAGCAACTTCTGCTTTTCACTAATTGATTTAGGGCCGGGTGATAAGGCCTGGTCAGATTTTTTATAACCAGATCCAATTTTAATTGAATAAACTTATTAAAAACATTTATTTGTCATAACTTTTCCACCATATGAACGACTTCATATCTTACATAGAAATATGTGACACAATGCATCTGTGATCTCTTTCCATCTGGATCCTTATCATACAGGATCCACTGCAGACATAGTTCCCCTGATGAAGGTTGTCTCTTAACGAGGGTTTATGGGTTAAGTTGACTTCTGCATCTTGTAGAGAGCAGCATTTCTCACTGCAGGTATACACACAGCTAAATCCCAGGCGTGAGTGAAGGACCACTTCACTGAAAATCTGTCAAACACTGTTCTGGTGTGGAGGGAAGGCTAAGTCTGTTGCTAATTAACTATGGTAAAAAATCCATATTTTCATAAAAATAAATCTCCAGAAATGGAAAAATTGATTTATCGATTTTATCGATTAATCGCCCAGCCCTAATTCTGTGTAACATTAGGTCCAGAATAAGTGCTTAGGGAAAATTTATGTCACCTTTTAGGGTTCAGTGCACAATAATGTCATAGAGGTGTAAATAAAAGGTTTGTTCACAATACCATGTAGATTAGGTGGATAATGATCAGATAACTGCAAACATTATCATGATTTGATTCTGGAGCCAGTGATCAATATGAGACGATATATCACAGCTGATTAAAACAATCACTTCCGTTCATATCAAATAACAAAAGCTAAAATATGAGATAATTCTAAAAATAAAGAAGCCATATAGTTAACACACAGTACTGTGCTATGGTCAAAAGTGGAAGTTTTAGAGGTATTACAATAGCAAAGTATTTATAAAGGGAGTAGTTATGATAATTTTTTTTAGAGGTATTGCAAAGTATTGATTAGTGTAAATTCTAGTTTATTTAGATGGAAGATACTGTAAAAATGTTTACTCGTGTTAGCGTAAATTTGGACTAGCTGTGCAAACGGGATTAAGATGTTAGCCATTTGAACTGATTCCTTGTTGTTTCGGATGTCTGTAAAGTTCAGTGTGTAACACTGGAGCTCTGCACCCTTTAATAAAAATGTCCGCCCTCCTCTCAGACTGAGGGAGATCCTGATGGTGGCCAGTTCAAACATTAAAACCCCCATGATGAGCGTCCCAGTCCTGAACACCAGGAAGGCTTTGAAGAGAGCCAAGATGCTGAGGAGGAAACTGGCCAGAGTCTGCTTGGCTGAGGTAGTCTTCTTGTTTTCTAGATTTCATCTCGCTGTTGCTGCATTTGTCTTTCCGTGGTTTAATCAGATCTGTGTGTGTGTGTGTTTGTAGGTGCTGCAGAAGGTGGATGTGGTGGAGACTTTGCTGATAGAAAATTACCAAAAACAGCGAGTGTTCAAAGTGTCCTTTAGTTTTCTGCCACCCGACCGTTACCATGACGATTACCTGTTATCACCTCATCAGATCCTCCACTACATGGAAACCAGGTGTGTGTCTGTGTGTGTTTTTCCTCATTGTGTCAGAAACCCCTGATACCCAATGTTTTTCCACTTTTTGCCGACCTTCAGGTTTTTCCGCCTCCTCCTCGAAGCCATCAAGAAACGCACCGCCAAGCTGGCCTCCATCGCCGTGGAGACGAGGAAGGCCAACCCCAGAGATGGAGACGCTGACGAGGGCGGGGCAGCCGGCGCAGCAGGGGTCTGGTTTCACTTCAGCTTTGTCTCAAATGTTACTTAGGACTGGTCACTGGGCTTGAACGTTTTCCTTCTTAAAAACAAAGAAATTTATCTTCTGGCCCTCTTCAGTCGGACGATGGGGAAGGAGAAGAAGAACAAGAGATTGTTGATGACCAGGGGAATGAAGGGGATGCCGATGCATCGGATGCCAAGAGAAAAGACAAACAGGAAGAAGAGGTATGAAGATGGATGAATCTCCAGGAAAGCCGGCTAGTTGAGCCTTTTTTAAATGTTTTCGTTATGGTAATTGATGAATAACACCTGACCGCTTCAGGTTTGATGCTCTGTTAATAATAAACAATCAATCAAACTTTATTTGTAAAGCACTTTTCATGCAGAAGATTTGCTCTCAGTGTTTTACATACTTAAAAAAAACAACAACAAATAAAACAGCAATGATAAAAAATAAGTTACTGTACCCCTCCAAGCCGACACTCCCAGCTGCCCTCAGCTGCCCCGGAAGGTGGTTTCATAATAACCGAGGATGCTTCTCCACAAGTCTTGATCTCAACTTTAGGAGTGAATAAAAGATTAGCTGCTGAGGACCTGACGGCCTCGGAGGATTATAAACTAGCAAGTAAGATCAATAATTAGACTAAAACCAATAAACACTTAAAAGAACTAATAAAGATCAGGATCCAATGAAAAATAAATAGCATAAAATGTTGCTTATGAGGGTAAACTGGATGCAGGTGTGAAATGGTAAAGATCAGAGGGGACGACATTGTTTGATGCTTTCAGTTCATCTCTGCCTGGAAACGTGGCGTAAAGTAAGATTATTTATTTCCTTTAGATTTAAATCTTTGCTGTTTGCAAGGCCTCATTTCCACCAACGGGTGCGGCTCTGGACGGTTAGGATGCGGAAATGGTTTGTAACCTGTAATCTCGTTGCGTTTCCACAGCAACCGCCACTGGGTGGCATGGCTCAGTGGGTAGAGTGGTCCTCCTGTAACCTGAGGGTTGCCGGCTTGATCCCGGCCCGGAGAGCTCATGTCGAGGTGTCGCTGAGCAAGACACCGAACCCCAGTTTGCTCCTGATGGGTCGTGTTAGCGCCTTGCATGGCAGCTTCCACCATCAGTGTGTGAATGTGTGTGTTTTACCTGAGAGGCGGAGCATCCGCCGGATAGCGACAGACGCCTCGGCTACGTAGCAGCATGGCGCCATCGCAGCGCCTTCTAACTGAAGCAGACTCAGAAACAGAGGAGGGTGGCGTCATCCAGCAGTCTGTGTTCTTTCTTCGTGGCGGTGCTTCGTGACGGCGTTTTAAACGGAGATTTGATCAACAGAAGAAAATCTGTTGCTCAGAACGAGGAGCCGTTGCTGCTTTCTTTTTATGCCAGGTCGCACGTGTAGGGACTTTTTTTCTCAACCAATCAGCGGATGGCAGTGTTTCAAACGCCGCCCTTTCAGTTAGGATCGGTTAGACCGGAGACTTCAGTTTTCAGCTTTTTAGTTTTCGGAAACAAAAATCAGGCCGCGATCAAATACGTTTTTAATCCGACTACAGTGGAGATCTTTCCATCAGCGTCTTTATCTTGTGGTTAACTACATTGTTTTTATTTGCTCAGCTGAACAAACCATGTGACTTCACATGATTTGCCTAAAAAAACTAATCCAGGAACATGTCAGAGGAGAAGAAGGTGTTAGAACCTGGTCGTTCCGTATATCCAGGTACATGTTTTGGTGCTTAATGTTGCAGGATGGGTGCAGCAATCTGGACTCGGATCACATCAGCAGCTACGTTTACATGTCTGCTTGAAATCAATCTGACTGGAGATTCCAGCTGATATCTTTACATGGACGCTACATAAAATGATCCAATCAGTTGGATTTACATGAACAGATTTAATATGATCGAAGAATTGTTAAATTAATTTATATATATTTATCCTTTTGACCGTCGAAATACCCAATAACCCTTAACTCTTTCAGTTTCTAACAAAAACGTTAAATCTGCCGCAGTCCTGTTGTGTTTCGCTGCCGCTGTTGTTCAAGTCTTCTCTGAAAGTCATAACGTCACATAACCCCCACGTGGTCAGAAACAACATCCCCACCAAACTACCAGAATGAGTGTACACGTGGTTTTGAACAAATTTAAACAACCACTCTCGATGGGATTGAAATTTCTTTCTGATCGAGGCCGATCTGATCAGCTGACATGTTTACATTTTTATTCTGATCAGATGAAAAGAGCGCCATGGAAACGAAGCTAATGTTTACAAGACTTTGTAGCTGATGTAAGAGATGCTGCCAAACAGAATTTCATCGTAAGCTTCTGATCTGACGTCTCCAGCCTCAGGTGTCAGATTGGGAGGTAAAATGATGTAAATGAATGTATGAATAGATGTAGCAGCATAA
Organism: Melanotaenia catherinae; assembly: GCA_037177155.1. Taxonomy (NCBI): domain Eukaryota; kingdom Metazoa; phylum Chordata; class Actinopteri; order Atheriniformes; family Melanotaeniidae; genus Melanotaenia; species Melanotaenia catherinae. The sequence goes on from JBAGKM010000008.1 coordinate 34,175,701, forward strand.
AGGCCGACCAGAAGAAGAAAGCAGAATTTATTACTAACAGAACTTTGTAGAAATAACACACAGACCAACAGTGACCAAACCTTTTCTCATCTCATCGTTCTCTCATAAACATGATGAACTATCAGCTGCTTTCCTCCGTAGGTGGACTACGAAAGTGAAGATGAGGATGAAGATGACACTGAAGACAAAGAGGAGCAAGCTGAGGGGGAGGTTGCGGAGAATCCCGAGACAAACACAGTGGAGGAGTCTCAGCCTGAGGCTGAAGAGGTGAGGGTGGAGAAGCGGAAGAAACGACCTCAAAGAGCGTCGGGAGCCGAGTCCTCCACCCAGATGAGGGTGAACTCTGTTCTGGATATAAACCCAGCCATCCAGAGATACAGCTTCGACCAGCAGAATGAGCTCTGGTGTGAGGTGAGTCTGTGTGGTGTTGCATGAGGAAATTAAATCTTCTTTCTGGGTTATTCCTTCAGTTTTTAATGACTCATGTCAGGAAATTATTAACCAGCCATCTGGTCCTTATCAGGTCTTCAAAGCAGGTAAATACAACCTCAGATAAACAACTCATTGTATGCTGTACCAAGTCATTTATTTTGTGTTCAAAGTGAAGCCAAAATGCAGAAACTGTGAAAAACCGAGTCCATCCTGCTTCTGCAGGAATTAAGAGTGAGTAGCAGCCAGATGATGCTGTGTTTGCTCCACTAGATAAGACCAGTTTGCTTGTCTGCAGCTTTCAGGTGTGTTAATGCAACGCCAAGGAGGAAAGACATCATTAATGGCCTTAGAGAAGCAGCGGTTGGTGTGCCTCAGTCATGTCATTTCCAAACTATCTGGAATCCGTCACTCTACAGAGAGAGGGATTATGAACAAGTGGAAAACATTACGTATGTCTGTTTCAAGCATCATTTCTTTCCCTTATGTTGGTATGGTTGATAGCCAGTACATCCACCAGAGGGCAGTGCAGAGTTCAGAGTTCACCTCGCAGTTCTGACATCTGTCTCAAAGCCCTTTTAAGCTCCCTCATGTACGTATGGGTGCATCCGTTCCAATCAGACGTTGCCTCTTTTACGTTACGTTTCAGACATGTCTGAAAACTCTATAAAGTTGTTGGCAATCACACAACCTTTCTTCAAAAGCTCCTGCCATCGCTGCAGTTTGTCTTCTTCCTTCTCCTCTTCTTCCTCTTCTCTAGTTTGTTCCTTTTGCTGGTCACATGTCCGCTATGCTGCTAAACAATGACCTTGCGGTTGGCTCCGTTTTTTGCTTCGTCAGGATCCTGACCCACAGGGATCCTGAATCAGGACGGCGGACATGGACGGAAAACTACATACTGAGTCAATTTTCTCTCTATACTTTGCCCTCATGTATGAAAGTGTGTAGCTTCCATACTGGCAGAGAGGATAGTCCCTAAATCTAAAAACTAGTAAGTAGCCACCTTGGTTTCCAGCAGAAGTAACTATGCAGTAAAATGCTGCTGCTGTCATATATCCAGCCAGCAACTTCCACTCGTGCTGCAAAGAAACGGAACTTGTGTAAGTATGAGCTGGATGTGCTGATTACAGAGAGGAAGCAGTACAGATAAACATTATAGGAGTTCTGGCTTTTTGTCTTCGTGATCTGTATCATCATCACAGTCAACGCAACTATTTCAGAGATGAAGAGGTGGTGAAAGTCTCAGAGTGGTTTGATTTTAAAACAGATGTGAAACAATCTAAGAGTGTGTGTGTGTGTGGCCGGACGGATTTTAGGCATTTTGAGTCATTACAACAGCATCTGCCTTTTTATTTAATCCAACAGCTGATAAGAGATCATTTAAAACTTGGGTTATTTTGGCTGTGATGCATCTGCACCTCTCTATCTGCAGTCACTACTCCATCTCCAGCATTATCCCACCCACAAAACCGTCTGATTGGCTACACCCCCCAGGCACGGGTGACATGCAGTCAGCAGTGTAAGCTGTGTGCATGCACAGTGCTCACACACACAGCAGAGAGGAGAAAGAGGTGTGCCCTGCGGAGTGTAGAAGGCACGTTAAGGCAGCAGACCCTCCAGACATTGTACTAAATAAACATCCCAGTCCTCTACAACTCACAACAACCAGGAACGCTGCTGTAAGCCAGTAACGGTTTATAAACGTCAGCAGCAGCTCGCTCGCAGTCCCTCCACACCTTCTGTTTGTCAGGCTGCTGATAATATCCATATGGAAATAGTCTGTGATAGTAGAAGTATGTGTGTGTGTGTGTTTGTGTGAAAGAGAGAGTAAAATTCCGTTTTATTGCAGGGAAGCGTGTTGAGGGGATGACTGGGGAATAGCTTGTGTGTGTTTGTAATGTTGGGTGTTGTGGCTTGATGGTGTTAATCTTAATCTCCTGGTTAGCACAGTTTCATTTGTTAATGAGTTGCGTGATTCACACAGCTGACCGACTGTCGTTATCTACAAGTCCAAACACAAACCTCCTCACACATCATGGACAAGTGACGAAAGCATCTCCCATCCCCTTCTCCCTCCTCGTAGGTCCAGCTGGCCCTGCCTCTGAACAGGGTGCACTTTGATCTGACCTCCGTCCTGTCCACGCTGGCCCAGAATGCTGTCGTCATGGAAACCAGGGGTCTGACTCGCTGCCTGCTGAGCGAAACCACAACAAAGTCTGGAGAAAAAGAGACGGTTCTCAACACAGAGGGAATCAACATGCACGAAATCTCCAAGTACAGCGACGTATGTGGTTTCCAACTAAACGCTGGAACACTTTGGCTTTTCATTTAGAAGAAAAGTCACGATATTTAACATTTTCACTGGATTCCACCAGATTCAACTGGTTTCCCGTTACAGACACAGGAAATCCAGTTATGTTATAGAGCAGCCCCAGGGGTTTATTTCTGTGTCTAAAGTAATTTTAATATTTAAAAATTATTTCAAACATACACACACACACACACACACGTGCAAATCACTCTTAGGCCCACTGCTTGTTGGATTTATTTGACGATTGATCTGATTGGTCTGAGACTAATTTAAAATTTATTTAATTATGAGATATCATGACTTTTCTATCAAATTAAATGCCGACATTAAAGAATGAATGATTTAAACTGGAATGGCTGAGAGATTAAAATGGGTAGTTTTAATGGAAGTGAGTGGGACAATTTTGGCCACCAAGGTGTCCAAAGGGAGGGATTTAAAGGCTTAAAATCCTAAAATTGAATTAATATTTGGTAGTTTTGAGCAGGTCTGAAGCTGTTCAAGTGGTTTCTTAAAATTTATATATATATACAGGACTGTCTCAGAAAATTAGAATATTGTGAAAAAGTTCTTTATTTCCTGTAATGCAATTAAA
>JBAGKM010000008.1:34240158-34251132 GCA_037177155.1 Melanotaenia catherinae
GTTTGTCGAATACAATCAGCTCTTTTAATAATGATGTTCTCGTTAGCTGACAGCCATTTCAACGCATCTGTTTCTTCTTCTCTAAATACCAGTATTTTCTATTCTCTAAATCACATGATCTGTGAACCTCTACACAACGTTAGAAGCTCTACGTATATTTAAAAAGGATTAAATCCCTAGCCTTTTTATTTTCTTTCTTTCTTCTAATCTATCCCTCTCTTGTATTTTCGCATCCCTTATGTTGCATTTGTATTTGACTTTTTCTGCCAGCATGTTGAAAATTATTCTGTTCTGATTGTATTCGACAAACTTTAAAATAAAGTAAAAATAAATAAATAAATAAATAAAATAAAATAAATAAGTAATCAGTTCTACCGGCTAATTATGAACCACTTTGCTCTCCGTAGTAACGGAAGTTGCGATAAAACCCTCGAGGAAGGTGTATTTAGAAAAAGTTAGCTGTAAAAACATTTCAAACTCTGTTCTAATATAAAATTATATAGTAAAATTTGAAAACTTAGAGTGATTATTATGTCCCCACTATGAGATCGTTGTCATTACTGTTAACATTTTTATAATTTAACTTAGCCCGCATCCTCCCCCCTGTGCATTTGAATGGTACAGTCCGGAACTTGAACTGTTTTGCGGGAAGCTGTTTCCGTGTGAGGGAAACAGCAAAACGACCTGTAATTAAATATACCATTTTTAACGGTGAGGTAAGAAGTTGGGAATTAGAACAAACATTTTAGCCAAAACTGTTCTCACTTCATATAAACATCCATACGTCGGTGTCCGTTACGTCTGTGGAGCTAGCCCAGCTTCTCTGCTAGTTTTGCTATTTTGGAGAAAACCTTGTGAAACTAGTTGAACGATACCGCTGGCTTTGTGTTGATATATGGCTTACTAAATGGTAGAAGAGCAGTTCATATTTATCGTGTCTAATCATACAATGTGTGTAGGGCTAAATTAGCCAAGCTTATCTTGTTCCCGCAGCAGAGCCAAAGTTCTCCCAGAGCCTCCACAGGACAGTCAGGTTGAGGTTTAGAGAAAAATGTGCTGCGTTACCACATAATGTCAAACAGTATCGCATGATTTAGATTTACAGGACTGTGTTTTTATGCTCAGCTGTGTTGAACTGAATTTCGGTTCATGTTTTGTTCAGATGGATTCTCCCAACCTGTCTGCTGTAGACAAGGACAGCTTCTTGGAGGGCCTGCAGCGGCACGGCAGTGAGTCTCTATCTCATTATCTCAGTCTGTCACCCACCTGTAATGCCTCTGGATTATTATTAAAAGGTTTATGCTGCAACTTTTTTATAGCCTGAATGTTGGACATTTCAGTTGAGTTTTGTGATACTAACTCTATCTGAAAAATGTACTGAAACAAAATGAAGAGGACTGTTAGTGCTCCATTCACGGTTCAGACACTTCTCACCACTAAACATACAGAAATAACCAATGTCCAGGAAAGTTGGGACATTGTGTAAAGTGTAAGAACAGAATGGAATATTTCATAAATCCCATTAACCCATATTTTATTCCCAGTAGAACAGGGGTGTCCAGAGTCGGTCCAAAGTTTTCAATGTGTCCCTGCTCCAACACACCTGACTCAAATTAAATGGATCCGACAGCCTATGAAGTTCTGTACAATGACTTATTAATTTGAGTCAGGTATGTTGGAGCAGGGAAACCTTGACAACCTGCAGGACTGGAGCTGGACACCTCAGCAGTAGATCATAAACAACAGATGTTAAAACTGACATTTCACCATCTGATGGAAAATATGAGCTGATAGAGATGGCAGCAACATGTCTGTTTAAAGTTGGAACAGGAGCAACGAAAGGCTGGAAAAGTAGCTGGTGCACATCAGAAACACTGGAGGAGATTGGTGAGCCTCTTTCCATCTGAGAGACTGCCTCTGAAATTTTCCCTTTATTCCCAGTCATGTTACTGAGCTGTTGCTAATTAACCTGATTAGTTATTTTTTATTACCCTTCCCCCAACTTTTTTAGTGATGTGTTTCTGCCTTAAAAATCAAAATGAGCTCATATTTTCCATGAAATGTCTGAGATCAAGATCTGATATGTTATTTTTGTTCTGCTACGAACAAGATTCAGTAGAAAGTTTTTCTGGCCACTCGTCCATTAAGCTCGGCTCTGGAGTCTACGGCTTTTAAAGCTCACTGAGACACATACACACAGAAAAGCGTTATAATCCATTTAAATTACAGGGTGTTGTGCAAAAACACTGCATTTATTTTCTTTGCCCAGGCAACCCTCTTCATAGTACTGCCATCGAGGAAGATCTGATTTTAGAGGAGGGACAGATTAATAAAAGAATGGGAGGAAGAGGGAAGATTCCTAAAACAGCCGGGACTGAGAGAACGCAGCGTGGAGCTGCTATGAAGAGGAAGGAGAAAGAGGGAGATGAAGAGGAAGAGACGGAGAGGAAGAGGAGCAGGAAAAGCAATAAAGTGAAGGCCAAATCCAGGTAAAGTGAACAGAACCAGTTGCTTTCCACACTGAAATGACTTATGATGTAATCACAGCTTATTTTCCACTGGGCAGCTCAGACGAGGATGCACCTGCAGAACAAGAAGGCTCAGAGGAGGAGGAGAAACGGTCGGTGCGGAGCAGCGGTCAGCCTGCCCCGACAGGTATTCGCCGTTTGGTTGGGAAGGAGCCCGCCAGGAAGAGTGCACGGCTGCTGTCTGCAACAAGGTGAGGACACGATGTAGACGCCTGTCCTTCACGGACCGATGCCCTGAAAAGTCATGAAAACATGTTTTAAGTCAGGTTTGTTTGTTTTTTCCTTATTAATGCATTTAGGTTCAAATAGAAAGTGACGCTATCATAAAGACGGACAAGTTCAGACCAAACGTATGAGATTTCACAGAAAACAAAGTAAATCATGATTAACTCCAAAAGCAGGCGTTCAAAACAGAATTACCAGGAGAGCTTTGCTGGAAAAAACACCTTCATTTCTGTTTGATGCCATCTAGATGCATGTCTCTGTTTCCTTTGTTTCTCCAATAAGATCGGTGAAAAGTCGGCAGCTGAAGGAGAAGAAGAGAGAAAGTCCAGATGTGAGCAGTGATGCTCAGTCAGAGGTGAGGAAGCACGTTCATGTGGCAGCAACACAACGAAGAAGCATCAGAAAAGAAGGAAACGCCGTCTTTCAGTTTGTACGTATCAAGACAGTCAAAATCTTCTGGTGGTCGCCTCCATAAAAGCAATTACAAGGAGGAAAGACATCAGCAATGAACTTAAAGAAGCAGCTACGGCTCAAACTGAAGCAGTTTTCTCAGTTTTTATTCTTCAGGAAGAGAATCTTTATTAGTTTTAGTCACATCTAAGTTTGGTAGTTTTAGTCAAAAAGCTTTTCGCTGATCTATAAGTCCAACATATAGCAACACATTGTGAGCTTGTTTGGTTATTTTCATCAACAGAAAATTAAAAGGAATGTTTTTAGACTCAGAAGGTTTCCAACCAACAGCAAATACTTTCTGATCTACTCGGGGTTCTGCGTGGCACAGATAAAGTTCTAACTGTGGAATCAATTTCTCCTAAAGAGCAAAGAGCAACAACATCCTGACTTTGTTAACTGTGGCTTTATTTCTGAGAATAGTGTAATAATCCACCCTGAACATACACATGTCCAAAATATGAGCAAAGGATGAGGAACACACACTCAACGTGACCTGGTCTGCCAGAGAAATGATGATGGATTTTTTTTCCCCACATGTTAATATTTAGGTTTTACATGTGCTGTTTTCTTCCAGGAGGAAGGTGACTCTGGTCGAGCCCAACGGCAGCGCCGGAGAGTCCTGTCCTCTGATGAGGAGGTGGAAGAAGAAACCAGCTGGGTATGGACTAACAGCAGCTACAGCGATGTGGGCTGTTTTCTCATATTTTACCTATTTTTCTTTCATTCAGAAATCAAGTCCAAATAAGGCCAGAATGCCAAGCTGGGGCAGAGCTAGAAAGTCCTCATCTGAGAGGTCCAAATCCAGAAAGTCTTCAGGTTAGAGAGCTAGCATCTACAGATTTCTCCACGGTCTGAGTAATATTTCCATCTCTGATTAAAGTTTAACCTAATTATTCCACCTGAAGAAGAGGTGGATAAAGCCAGCAGCGATAGGAGGAGGAGGAGGAGGCCTGCCGGTCGGAGAGTAACAGATCTGGAGGTGGTGCTTGATGCTTTCCTGGAGTTCTGTGACCAGTACAGGTGCAGTGTGTTTTACTTCACGTTTAGCCGTTTGTAATGTGAAAGTCTTGTACCAGAAGCTTAAAATGATCTCATTTTGCATCCTGATGTGGCTCAAGACCTCCGGCTTGTCAGACTGGGTGTGTTATAGTCTATAAAGTAGAATCTATGCAATACTGAGCTCTGTTTAAATGTCATATTCACACATCATGACGGGCTGCGGCGTCGGCTGTACAGCCACATGAGCTGCGTGCAGCCGCAGGACTCTTAGTGTTTGATCAGGAAGTAACTGATCCGTAGAATGAAGGAGATAAATTATTGCAAATGATCAACTTTTGGAATTATTGATCTACAGAGGGCCGAATTATCCTACAGATATGATGATTGTATGCCTGGCAGTGCTGGTAGTAACTCTGTGTCTTTTCAGAGGATGTTAATCTGCATCTGTTTGTTTTCAGGGATTCTGTGGAGTCCACGTCAATCCAACGGTCCATCGATAGTTTCTCCAAAAACGTTGAAGAGCAACTCCTGGAGAAGGTTAGACTTTAGTCAGAGTTAAAGGTTATGACTAAAATCTCCTCCCACCTGCTGGACAAGCACCCTTATGACCACATTTTAACGAGCTCATTGATTAATCTCAGAGTTGTGATCAAATCTTCTGGCGTTCCTTCTGCAGATCTCTTCTTGTAAGGAGCTCAAGGTCCTGAAACGAGAGAACCAAAAGGTAACAGGGAGCCATTATGTTAGCATGTAGCATCTGCCGCTAACGATCAGTTATTGCTACGGAAAGGTGGAAACATATCTGCATCCATCCAGTGTTGCTGAGGATTTATTGACAGGAAGATGCTAACTGACGTGTTACTGATCAATGCATTGATTGACTGATTGATTGGCAGGTTTGAAATGCTGAACTTCTGACGGGTTCAATGACGCTCCGTAAATGTCAGTACTACAGTAACAGACTTTTTTTTAACACAGTAAGAATCTTCACATGACAGTTACGTGTAACGTGTCTCCCAGTCTGTTACAACATGAACTAAGTTATGAATTACAGAAAATTAACATAATTATATTTTAATATTTCTTACATATTTAAAACGAATTTATACAAAAAAACCAAACTGTGGTCTCTTCTGCTTGATTATGCCTCAAACTAACTAATTATTATTATTATTATTATTATTAACAATAATAAAATAATGCTGTAGTAAATAGTATTTATTATATTTAGTGTTTGGCTTTATAAATGTAAAATATTTTATTAATTTTACCTTGAAGGTCTAATGTGTGATTTTTGTGATACTAATATTGATCTGTCTCTGGATCATTAAGGGAACATTAAATGTTGTGCATCATTATGAACATTTTTTATTCATTAGAGAATATTTGTCTGGATTTGGCTGTGTTAGTAATTATGGCACAGTTCTTTTAAAAAAATAAAAATTCTGCACACATTTCAGAATTGTATTTATTTTTTTAGTAATAGGATATAATCAGGCTGATTCTAGTGAACAGTAAATAGAGAATTTACCATTTTTATGTAAAACATTAACCTCTAACAAATTTTATTTTAGCCATTAGATTTAGCTGTAAACTACAATAATAATTGTAATTAAATCACAAACTGTTAATTTTATTATTATTATTATTTATTATTATTTTAAAAATGTGATTTTGTGGGTAAAAATGGCTCATAGTGTCCTCTACAGCAGAGGTCCCCAACCCTGGTCCTCATGGCCCACTATCCTGCAGATCGTAGATGTGCAACACACCTGATTTAAATTAAATGGTTCTCTGACAAGCTCTTCACAAATCTGCTAATGAGCCATTCATTTGAATCAGGTGAGACGTCTAAGACCTTCAGCATAGTGGCTTTGAGGACCAGGGCTGGGGACCTCTGCTGTACAGGGTAAAACCAGGCTACATTTGTCATGACACAGAGAGGTTATCTACATCAGGAGAAAATTTAAAAACCACACCGCCCCTCCATCACGTAACATCACGTAATCAGACAATGCAAGAACTAAAAGCCTTTAAATGCAAACTTTTGAAAGTACATGAAACTTGACTGATTCTCATTGTGTTGTGTGACACAGGTGGGTTCCCTTATCCACAAAAAAACACAGAGGCTTCTGGATGCCAAGCATGAGCTGATGAGGTGAGAAGAAACTCTGATATCTGGTCGTGTTTTGTGTTTTGGATGAAATGATCTGTGGAGAAAGTGTGAAGTGCTTTACCTCCATGCTCCTGGGACGACTGAATTGTGTTTTCGCTCCATCAGGGCAGAAAGACAGGTGTGGCTGCTGCAGAAGGAGAAAGCTGAACTTCAGCAAAGAATAGCTGATCTGAGACAAGGCCGGGCCTTCCTCCATGACATCAGGGAGCTCAACAGACAATATCTGGACCACCGATGCAGCAACCCCACTGAGAAAGAAACGGTACAGACGGAAAAACAGAAATGATCTTATTCTGATATTATATCAGTATCCTGATCACAGATCCGTGTTCAGAAAGCCGAACTATCTTTGTTGACTGAACAGCTGATGCTTTTTAGGCGCTGAATTAATGTGCCCCCTCCTTTCATGCAGTACGGAGCACCCAGCTTACCAGCTCTGCTGTTGGAGACGAAGCTTATTCAGACGACGAAGCTTCAGCCGAGTGGGATCAATAACCAGCTGGGAAAAAGACAGAAGAAAAACTGGACTCAGAAATAAAATGCTTTTATCCCATTGTCCCATCAAACACTCATTTAACAGAAACGTAATCTTCTGAGTAATATTTGTGCTACTTTTTCTTGACAAAGATATGTTTAATAAATTCATACATGTTTTCTTTTGTATGTTCTCTTCCACAAAAGAAAAAGTAACAGTAGTAGAGCGACTAGTAAAAAAGATCAAACTTGACAAGCTGCGTTTTAAGTCAAGTTCCTGAACTTGTACTGAGACGTTGAGGGATTGGTCAATGCCCGGCAGGTAGAGAGCCTTAGCCAATCAGCTGCCGTGGCCCGTCCCACCACATTGAAATCACGTTCCTGATTGGCTGAAAGTTTAACTTGTACTTTGAATGATAAGACATTTCCTTGTCTTTCCATTAAGACAAAACCAGTTGTTAACGTGTTTCTACAACGCATCTCCTAGAAAGGTACGTTTACGGTTTTATTTGTGTGATTTTTATTTATTTTTTACGTTTATGGTCTCGTGCAGGTTTTCGCGTTTTTTACCCCCCGGCTAATTAACAGGTTAGCTTGGTATTCAGTGTTTATTCTGCTGTCGTTAGCAAACCAAAGACAACACCCGAGACAGAAAAGTAGACAAGCAGGAGGCTTATTTTCCCCAAAGTTATTTGTTGAGATGTGAAAAAGTCTTTAAAGACCTCATTATTCGCTCACGGGTAACTTTTAGCCATAGAAAGTGAGTTCACCTCCACTAAGTCAGCTGGTACAGGTAGGACTCCGTCCTGTTACTGCTGCTCTGAAACAGGATCAAACGCTTAATGTCAGTCTGACAGGATAATTACGTGTATTTACAGATTAAAGGTGGCTTATTTTAGTAAAAGGCTGGATTATTTCTGTGTTGTGGCTCATGTTTCCCGAAAAGTGAAGCAGTAAAAAGTTGCTTGTGTGGTCAGTGAAGTTTCAGTTTGAGTCTTCTGGGAAACGTGATGCATTTATACTGAACTAAATAAAACGACGTGTCTAGAACACATTAGACCGGAAAGAAAAACCGCAAAACTTATGTTCAGATATGGACTGAGTTCTTCTACAGAGGATAAATATTGTAATTAAAGAGTCATTTAATGGCATAAAAGATGAAGCCAAGAATGAGAGAATCAGATAAATAACCATTTCATTTTAAAGTTTATTTCAGACATGTTCTTTCATTTATAATATTTACATCTTCACATTTCATGTCTGAAAAGGAGTTGGCAGAAGTATAAACTTGTATAGCCCTGCCCCATTTCTACAATACACTTTAACACTCCAGCTTTATTAATTACAATTAATTAAGACAGTCACGGTAGAAGCTCCGCTCCTGGAGGTTGTTTATTAGGATCAACGCACGCGCTGCTATCACCGCAAGGCCGCATGTGTCAAACTCAAGGCCCGCGGGTCACATCCGGGCCGTGAAAGAGGTATTTTTGACCCGCATGATAATATCAAATCACTATTAGAGCTGACCTGCTGATAGAGCGCACGCACCACTATAACACTACAAGTCCCAGAATGCACTGCCAGCACGTTGGTGCGTCAATCACGGCGCGTCAATATTTGACATTAATAGTTGGAAAGCAAATGATATTCCTGGAAATAAAGGAATGTCATTAATCATGATCTTTTAATTAATGCATCTGTTTTCTTTATTTCTTTAATCAACATCAGCAGGAACATGGCTGACGGCGAGGCTCAGGGTGGCGAGGACTTTCCAGATGCCCTCGGATTCTTTCATGAGAGGTGATTACTGTGGACCGCTGCCTATCTGACCCTCACAGGGGGATGAACTTAAACCCGTCTGTGTTGTTTTTGGTATTATTTAAAGCCACGGCAGGTGAAGGACAGCAAACAGGAGAATTACAAAGATGCTAATCTAACACATAAAATCAGGTCATAGTTTAAAGTCGTTATTTTTCCCAGAAAACAACTTTTTGTCTGAAACCTGCTCGATGCAAGAAACAGTTGACTGACAGTGTAGAGTCCAGTTATCATAATGCTGCTCATGGCTTGGCATGGCTCAGTGGGTAGAGCGGTCGTCCTGCAGCCCAAGGGTTGCTGGCTTGATCCCAGCCTGTCGAGCTCATGTCAAGGTGTCCCTTAGCAAGACACCGAACCCCTGATTGCTCCTGATGCGTCGTGGTTGAGCGCCTTGCATGGCAGCTTCCGCCATCAGTGTGTGAATGTGTGTATGAATGTGACATACATGTAAAGCGCTTCGGGTAAAAACTGCTAGATAAGTACAGACCTTTTACCATTTTGCTGCTCCTTGATAATGAGCTGTTCCAGAAATGACACCTGTGTGAGATACGTGCAGTTAACCAGTCAGTTAGGGAACCAGGATGTTGCTGAACAGGTTCTTCTGGTTGACCTGACGCGTGTTCGTGCCTGTTTTTAGATCAGAGAGGAAGGCGGCACCAGCTGAGGAAACGGACTCAGCCCCCGGCAGGACTGGGCCGGACCCTTACCGCTACAGCATGGACTACCCCAGCATGGGAACCTGCCTGATAATCAACAACAAGAACTTCCACCGGAGCACCGGTAACTCCGCCCATTCAGCACATCACCAGCACACATGTCTTTTTGTTCCAGACAGGTGGAGTCGGCCAACATGACTGGTTCAGTCGTGTGCATGTTGACCTTTAACCATGTGCACGAACGAAGCCTCTGACTCCGCATGTGGAGTACAAATATGATCCAGATAAATACCATATGTGTGAATTCCTCAGCCTTTTTGGTTTAAAACTCAAAGCTGAGCTAACAGTTTATTTAATGTAGCTAATTTCTTCAGATGTCTTTTAAAGACTGTGTTAGCTCTTAGAGCTTACTGTGCTACAGTAGAAGGTAAAAGGTGAAGCTGAGCAGGTTTCCAGGTGTTTAATAGAGATGTTAACGCAGGTAAATATCTCAGGAAGCCATCGGCTGATGATGATGATGATGATGAAGATGAACGCCTCTATCATTGGTCAGTCAGGAGGATCCAGGGATAGCCCACATTCATCTTAGAAACACCATGAGGATCCAGAAAGACGTGAAGCCCAAGATAGTCTCTGATAGGAGGAGAGAATCCTTCACTATAAAACTCTAAAGAAGCTCTGAAGTGGACAGAGATGTTCTCCTGGTTTCTACATTCACATACAACTGCTGGGGTTTGAACTGTGTTTGGATGTCGATGCTTGGTGGAGTCTTTTAGCTGAGTTTCTCTCCCTCATGTTGCTGTGCTTCATGCTAGCATTGCTGCTTCCTGCTAACATAATCTGGACTGTAGGATCTAATTCTGTGTCCTAAGATTAACATTTTCTCCGTTTCTACTTGTTTCTCCAGGCATGTCCACACGTAACGGGACGGATGTTGATGCTGCTTTTGTGATGAGGACCTTCAACATCCTGGGATATAAAACCAGACTGTACAATGACCAGACTGTGGCTGAGATGACAAGGCTGTTGATAAGCGGTAATATTTTCTGAGTGGTGAAAAAAATCCTCCCTGTCCTGTTAAACCGCCTCGACTGCATCAGTTAACTATCTGAACTCAGTCACGTGAGCAGTGAAAACATCCAGTCGGTTATTTTACCTGCTTGGTTGTCTTACAGTGGAATTTAAATGGTTTTCTAACATTTCTACTTTGCTCCCTGTTCCTCGTGTGTCTTTAGTATCTGCAGAGGACCACAGTCAGAGTGCTTCCTTTGTGTGTGTGTTGTTGAGCCACGGAGACGAGGGGGTGATATACGGCACCGACGGCTTAGAGAAGTTTGAAACCCTTATCAGATGTTTTAAAGGAGAAGCCTGTAAAAGTCTGGTGGGGAAACCAAAACTCTTCTTCATACAGGTCAGTTACCCACAAACACTCGTGCTTTCGATCAGTCGTACTTTTATTCTCTATTCTTTCCCAGAACAACGGATTATTCTGGTTGCATGAACAGAAGGCTTGAAGGCGCACAGATTACTGTCGGCCAGGCTTGTATATGAAATATCTTCCGTTTTCATCATGAATTTAGATCAGGGGTGCCAAGTCCAGTCCTCAAGATCTACTATCCTGCAACTTTTAGATGCAACCCTTCTC
>JBAGKM010000008.1:34317996-34329256 GCA_037177155.1 Melanotaenia catherinae
AGCAGCATAAAGGCCGACCAGAAGAAGAAAGCAGAATTTATTACTAACAGAACTTTGTAGAAATAACACACAGATCAGATTTTGGAGCCACAACCTCCAAGATAACATACGTTCCTGGGTAGCAGTCTGCTGAAAGCTAGATGTGAAACTTGAAACTGTTGAGATTGAGGTGCTTGGGTTAAACTAAAACTCTTTCTGCTCTGTCTGCACACTGATTGCTCCGTCTTTGTTTTTATTGTCAGACTTCCCGTCTAAAGGGCCGACAGGTTCTTTTGGATTCTTCCATTCCGCTCTGGCCACAATCAGCCATTACATGGTAGAGATGACTTCTTCTTCACTTGGCGGTGGGCACGCAGCAATTTGGTGCTTTACAGCCACTAACTGGTAAGGAGGGCTGACCACAAGGTCAGATTCAACGACTAAACGGTTAATTGTGTGATATAACAAATTCGCCGTCCTGCGATCATCCTCTAAATCTGTGGTTTCCAGCCTATATTCCTCGAGGTCCCCACTAAAAAGCCGTGGATCCCCTACCACACCCAGTGCTGAAACCACGTTTGGTTTTATGCTTTATTAGTGAGATTCTCAACATTAATTAAAAATTTTATTATTATTTTTAATTGTTTTTAGGTCTTTTTTCTCATTGGGATCCTCCATGTTTGGGCCTATGACAGCTCGGTCTGCAGGGATCACCCGTGTCTGGGCAGTTGAGGGGTGGCTAATGGTGAGGGATCCCAGCCTGATGGCTCCTGTGGTGGAAGCCTCTGTGGTCATGGGTAGGGTGGCTCTCGGTGTTGGCGGGTCCCCAAGATATCGCTCCTTCACAGCAGCATCCCGCCTGATAGGGATTAGAGTTGGTCTGAAGGAAATCAGACTAGATAGTTAATGATTAGGTGTGTGCTTAATATATTTAATTATTCATGTTATCATGTAAAGCGTTTTGTGCTAATTTTGGTATGAAAGTGCGATATAAATACAATTTGATTTGATAAATAATTTTTTCTGGCCGAGTCCTGTCCTTCGATAAAGGAAAAGTTAAATGATCAAAATATACCCATTTTTATTTTGCAAATCATCTGCTCTGTGGTGTTTTCCACACATGGTTCATTAATTAAATGCTGCAGGAAAAATCACGTTACCAGGATATATAGTACATGAAGAGCTCCACTACTGTAGCTCCACCTGCTCACCTCACTAAATCCTGGACATGGACCAAAATAAATAAGATGCACAAGTTGCCTTATATGTGGCCTTTTTTAAAACTTTTGACTAAGGATACATGTGTTAAAATATTGGATAGCAAATTTTGATTACCAATATTCATTCACATTGGGATCTGATTTAAAAGGTTTTCAGTGTTTTCAGGCTACCAAAACACCGGTTCCATTTTAACGAGATGTCCAAGAACTGCATAGCAAAGCAGACTACAGGCGGCGTCCGCAGGGAAAAACTTCCAGATTTATAAAAGCATGTGCATGCACATCCCACGTCTGTTTCTATTTAAAAATCAGAATCTACTCTAAAGTTGGTGCACGTGAGGGAGCACCTTGCCCCGCCCACATGGTGGCTATAAAAGGTCAGGTGAACGCCTGTAATAAATTCATCACATCATTTTCATGATGGCTCAGGAGGGAAAGAGGGAAGAAGCAGATTTCTTCAGAATGTGATACTGAGATCCTGATGGACCACATTGAAAAACTAGTACAGGTTTTATCTGGTGGGGACGGTGTGGTCATCACCAGGTCAAAAAGGTGGAGGAGGGCAGCAGGTGGAGATGCTGTCAAAGGCGTGTCAGAGGGAAGACACGCCAGAGAGGAGGATCAGCTCATTTATTCCTTTGTTTTCATTTAGAAAATGAACATGTACAGATACAACTGAGATTAGTATTTAGTGTTAAATAATATTTCTTTCTAGTTCCTGGGGGCTTCAGCTGGGTGGGCGGAGCTGCAGCTGTGGTTGGAGAGGGTGAGGCCAGAGACTCCACCCAGCATTGCAGCAGCCTCAGAGGAAGTCCTGCAGGTGCTTTTATTTAATTTTTTATTCATTTTAAGGTTTGTTTTTAATGCACTTGTTATTGCTTCCTGTGATGCTTTTAATGTTTTATGTGAAGCACTTTGAAGTGCCTTGTACATGAAATGTACTATACATTGCCTTGCCCTTAAACTGTAATCTTTAAGGATTTTCATCCTTTACTGGGGTAAAAAATATTTCAGCTCAGAGACAGAGGTGAGATTTTTTAACTTACTGTTTTTTTTTAGCAGCTAAGCTAACAACGACAGCTGGAAGCTTTTTCACTTTTTAACCCTCTCAGTGAATAAATTATGTGTCTTGTGTGAGTACACTGGAATGTAGTGTGTAGTAAACACTTTCTGCCGTAGAGCACTCTGAAGATCACATGGAACACGGATGTTTTGCACTTACTGGTAGGGACGTTCTAGCATCTGACGGCAATTCTTCTGCCCGCCAAAAACATTTGCCTGCCTTAATTTATGTGCCCTAGCTTTCCTACTCGTGATTTTACTTTCTTTTGTTTACCACTTAGTTTTTTTCTTTTTTTTTACCCCTTACTTGCTTCATTAATTTAACCTTTTCAGGGACAGTCCGTCTGACAAAGTTCTTTGCAAGACGTTGTATAAATAAATGCACAAATCCAAAATAATGTTCACATACGTTTTTGCATGTCATTATATTTTATGTTTATTAAATACCTTTTAAGGGCCTTATTGTGTAACAAAGTACTACTGTGGCCTACAGTCTATTAGTCTTCCTCAGTTGATAACAATAGAAACCACCATCAGCACACGTTCATGTGTGTTTGCATGTCTCCCCCTTACCTATTAGTATGGAGTGCAATTGAAAACACAAGTCAAACAGCTTTTAAATATGCAGTTATCTTCACTGAATTAATGTACTTTACATCATATACAGCTGTATTAATTGGTGTTACAGTGCACAATTGGCAACAAGAAAAAAATTATACTTAGAAATTATAGATAAAAAAACGCAGTGCAGTAAGGAAGAGGCTCAAACACAGAGATGCAGCAAACCTGTTACTGAAACATTTTATTAAAATATTTCTCTCTTCCTCTTCTCCACATCAGCATCCTAGCTCCAAACAAATGCTTCAGTGCCACTGCTGGCTCGGTAGGTTGATGCCACAGTGACCTACGGTGAACACACATTGGCAGTTCATAGAAACAAACAAGCGGATTTTCTGAAATGTGGCAATATGTGTAACTTTATGGTGGGACACTGTACTGCCTCACAAGTACTAGGACATGTGTGGCCTTTCTGCTGAATGGCAAATGGTATTCTTGAGGTTTTCAAAGCGCATTATCTTGTAAACCTTTGCAGCTACGGCTTAGTCAACGATACTATCGAAATGGACCAGTTCTCTAACAACGTTGTTTCCAAATCAGTTTTCAGATCAAGGACCATTTTGTTTACATCATAGACACTGCAATGCTCAATCTGGAGGTTCAACAACGATGAATGAACATACAGAACCTTTAACATTCATCATTTGTTACACTTAAACACTGTGTTCGAAATAGGGCAAGTGTCTGAATAAATGGCCAAGCTAACAAGCGTGCTAGTGTAGATGTTGTTTTACCATTTAGTAACTAAACTAACCTTGCAAATTCCCTATGCCATTTATTAAATTATTATAAAAAGATTTCATCATTAATTTTAAGCCTTGCTAAGCTTAGCCTAACGTAGCAGAAGCAGGGAACGGCAGCTAGCTGTTCGCTAAAGCTGATTGTCGTACTGAATATTCTTTATTTATCTAAAAACAATTTAAGTGTTTAATAAAGAGCTTTGCCCTTCGAAGTGTTTTATTCCTTTTTTTTGTAAATTAGAGAATAAAACAAGGGCCCGTTAGTCATTCTTCCATTATCCTCCACATATCCCCTCTCTCCCACATACTTAGTCTTCCTGTCTCTCTGCCCATCTCACTCTCCTTCACCTCTCTCTGAGCCTCTGATCGCCTTCTCCCAAAAATCCAATTAGTCAGAGCAGACTCCTTACTCTGCAGGAGAAAAAAGAGCGATACAGCGGAGAGGGAGGAATGGGGAAACACTGCCAACAGAAGCCTTAACCACAATTTTCTCAACCTTAGCTTGTCTCCTGTGGTTTGACCTCAGAGAGCATAGAAAAAGAAACTGGAAAGGAGAAGACCATACTGTCAGAATTCCTCATCAGAAATCCTATTTCCACATGTTTTCTTCATTCTAACATATAAATTGATATTTTCAAAGAGGAAACAGGGTTGGGTTTGAGACCTATTGTAAATCAGTTGATTGATTAGTGAGCACAAAAGCTGATTTCCTGAACAAATGGCAGCAATAGTGGTGCTAACAGATCTGCAGACATTTGCCAATACTCAGTGCATCTGCATGCTCTCTGAAACTGTACTGAATCCAGGGGCAGAGCTAGAGGGGTGGCACTGGACACCCCAGGTGCAACCTCAGGTGATTGACAGGTCACTGGAAGAGGAGAACAGAAATGTCTTTCCAGACCATGGATCACCAGTATCACTATATCAGTTAAACTAATTTCCTAATTAATAATCTTTTAAAAATATCAACATCTGGCTGCACGATCCTAGAAGAGATTTAGTCCCTATGCAGGCAACTATATTATGTAAGGCTATAAACCTGATGTTAGCATAAATCAATGTAGCAGTGCTAATCTAGTTCTGTGCTAGCACTTGATTAGTTTTAAGATAATGTTGAGAAACCAGGTCACATTTAGTTTTCAGTGGGTGTATTTTGGGACTACGCATCAACTCAAGATTTTCACAATGAAAATAGCTAAATAAACTATAAAGACGCTCAAAGAGAACCTCAGTATCCACGTTCCTTAGCTAGCGGTACATGATCCAGCAAGGCTGCTCGTTGGTTAAAAAGTAGCTACAGCATGAAAATGTGGAGCTCTATATCCTGTAACCAGTCTGATTTAGTAGAGGAAGCTATAAAAATAAAGGGAAGGGAAGATATTTCTGCCCTTCTATAGTGAAGAGCAGGGCTGCCCAAGGTGCCCTGGTAACGAGCCAGTCATTTGTTTCAGGTGTGTTGGAGAAGGGCTGCATCTAAAAGTTGCAGGATGGTAGATCTTGAGGACCGGATTTGGGCACCCCTGATCAAGAGGAAGGACACTGTTCAGGCCGAGACAAAACCCAGCCTCAGTATCTGCATCCCAACAATTCCCAAAGTGGAGCTAGCCACACAAGAATCTAGTCTACCACCACCACCAGACAGTAAACTAGAACTGATCCACCTACTACCACATCAGGACCCACATACTGCACTTAAAACAGCCACTTCTTTCAATGGAGCTTTATTATATATGCAAATATTTCTAATTGGTGATCCAGATTATTGATGTAAAGATGTTGTATTCCTCATGTCTCTCCAATGTGACCACAGTTATAACAGCGTTGTTAGCGAGAGGAACACAGTCATTTCACTTCATCTTGCCCACCCTCTGCTACGTTAAACTACAAAAATGTATGCTAATAGCATGCAACATGATTTGGCATCCATAAACACCAGACTGGTTGACCAGCTGCTCCGTGATCTCAGATTTCCTATTTGAAATGCCATGTTTAAACTGCAAGTGTGAGTTCAGTTCACTGCTTGTGTTTGTATTGTCTCTCAGACTGGGAACTCTGCTCTCCTGTGTGTAATAACATAAATAAAGGGTTATTCAGCTTAATTTGAATCTGAATTTACATTTGCATGGTAGTTCAAAACTTTAAAGCAGATTTGAGTTAATCCTGCAGGAAAGACGGGGGATGTGGAGTCAGGTTGCTCACTGCATGCCCTGAAAACATGTGGTATTTGGATGAACGCATGTCACAGATATTTCTTTACCTGCTTATGCACATGCACCGAAATCCAGAAATATTCTTGAGATATTTCAGTGTGGTAACATAAGAAGGTAAAGTTTTTCTAGCCTTGCACCGATTAAAATGTTCAGATTACAAGTGGTGAGGTAATGTATGAACATGTCAGCAATATTCTGGAATATTTGCTGTTGCTGTAAATGTGTGTGTTGGTGAGTTTGTCCTTTCTGCTGTTTACGTGCTCTGCACTAGTGTGGACATGTCAGATAAATGTGGTACTGAAATCAGTGCAACAAGGAGCCTCATCTGCTTTCTCAACATAAAAGAAAACAAACCATAAAACACAACAGTGATTTCCACAATTTCTAAATCCCATGCTGCCTCCTTTGTGCTAGATGGCCCCTTGAATGCATCTCCTTGATCACATTTCCAGCAGAAAGACTCCAACTGTGATGTGCTTGTCTGAGCTGCAGCTGCAGAAAAAGACTAGTCCAAATCATTCCAAATTTCTCCTCAAAATCTCAAGTATGGAAAATCTTATTAAGACTTTAGGAAATTGTGTCACCAAATGAAAAAATGTATTTATTGACAGACTGTATTATTTGATCTATAAACAAATGAGACCTTAAAAAAATCATTTTCAATCATTCTTCAAGCAGGTTGGACTATGTTCTCCATCCATCTATCCATCCATCCATTTTCTATTGCTTATCCGGGGTCAGTTTGCGGGGGGGAGCTGCCCAAGCAGGGAAGCCCAGAAATCCCTCTCCCTGGCCACATTCACCAGCTCGCCTGAAGTGTTTTCAGACCAGCCGAGAGACCTAGTCCCTCCAGCGTGTTCTGGGTCTGTCCCGGGGTCCCGGTGGGACGTGCCTCACCGGGGAAGCCCAGACAGCATCTTGACCAGATGCCCGAACCACCTCATCTGGCACCTCTCGATGTGGAGAAACAGCAACCCTCCAAGACCTTGAAGAGGATGTAGAGCTGGTCCACTGCTGATGGAGCACTGCTTTCCCCTCCTGAGCTGCTGGATGGTGGACAAGAATCTCCTCAAAGCCATCCGGAAGTCTTTCTACATAGCCTCTCTAAACTTCTACCAAGTCCGGGTTTTTGCCTCAGCGACAGCTGAAGTAACTTCTCAGCTACCTCTGGAGTCCCACAGGCCAAAAATGCCCGATAGGACTCCTTTTTCAGCTTGATGGTATCCTTCATTGCTGGTGTCCATCAACAAGTTTGGGATTTCCACAATGAGAGGCACCGATGACCTTGCGGCCACAGCTCCATTTGGCAGCCTCAACAATAGACGCATGAAACACAGCCCATTTGGACTCAATGTCCCCTGCCTCACCCGGGACATTTCTGACAAGGGACTCCGCCAGACATTCCCAGCAGACCCTCACAACATGTTTGGGTCTGCCAGGCCTGACAGGTCTCCTCCCCCACCATCTGGGCCAACTCACCACAAGGTGGTGATCAGATTCACTAAAGCTTCATTAATGCTACATTAATGCTTCACTAAAGCTTCACTAATGCTTAACTAAAGCTTCACTATAGCTTAACTAATGCTTCACTAAAGCTTCACTAATACTTAACTAAAGCTTCACTAACACTTCACTAACGCTTAACTAACACTTCACTAAAGCGTCATTAACACTTCACTCAAGCTTCACTAACTCTTCACTAAAGCTTCACTAACGCTTAACTAACGCTTCACTAAAGCTTCACTAAAGCTTCACTAATGCTTCACTAATGCTTCACTAATGCTTCACTAACACTTCACTAACGCTTAACTAACGCTTCACTAATGCTTCACTAACACTTAACTAACGCTTCACTAAAGCGTCACTAAAGCGTCACTAACTCTTCACTAAAGCTTCACTAACGCTTCACTAAAGCTTCACTAACGCTTCACTAAAGCGTCACTATTGCTTCACTAACGCTTAACTAGCACTTAACTAACTCTTCACTAAAGCTTTACTAACGCTTAACAAATGCTTCACTAAAGCTTCACTAAAGCTTCACAAACACTTCACTAGCGCTTTATTATCACTTCACTAACGCTTCACTAAAGCTGAACTAACACTTCATTAACACTTCAGAAATGCTGCGTGGCAGCTGGGTGGGAACTCTGACTGACTAGAGTTGCCGCAGTTAGCCGATTAGGTTAGGTATCTTGGCCTCGGGATGTTTCTGGGCAGCAGTAGCTCCAGGAATGCATGTAACAAATGTCACTGTGCCATCAAATGAGTCCAGAATGCGGAGTTTAAAGGCTGGAATTTTTTAAAAAAGAAATACAAGTGGCACTGGATTTACATGCTTCATCGGAAGTCTGTTTCATATGGCTGTAATTTAGCTTCTGTCAGGTCAACGTATTTACAGGAATTAATCAAAAACAATGAATTATCATAAAGCGTTAACTGTCAACATGAGGTGGTGGGCACTTATGTGATTAAGGGGCGTCAGGATCAGACGGATATATTCAGAAGATTAAGGTGATAACATGCTAACAGCTGCAATTGTAAACAAAGGTTTTTGAGTGCTCGTTATTATGCACTGAGTGTATGAATATCAGTGACCTTTTATATATCAGTAGATCTCAAGAAAACCATTTTCCAAAACAACGGATGCTAAGCTGTCCTCTCTCCAGAGATTTCATGCCAATCAGGGCATATTTTCTTGTTTCTTTAGGAGAGGTGCTGATTACCAGATATGGAATATTTCAGACTTTAACTCCAGCCTGTTAAGCCTTGATTTCTCTTTTGTTTGAAATGACTGAGATGATGTTCAACTCTGTTTTCACACATTAAAATTCAGCAGCACTGTTAGTTAATCGAACTTTAATGAATTTTGTGGACGTTGTATTCTTTTTACTACTTTTAAAGGTTTCAGAGGATGCCATATGTACAGTGTGGGACGCACACTGACTGACAGAAGGACGGCAGAAGTGGAAGCAGTAAGGTCTTAGCTGCTGGAGGCCAAGCCCTCTGGTTGGAAGAGTCTAGTTCCCCAGACCTGACCTCCATCAGACCAGTTTCTGGCTCACTGTGATAAAGGCCAGCAGAATTACCTCTCCTGAGCCTTCTTTTCTCCTGAAAACTCTTTGGGATGGCTCCAGGTGATGTTCCAGGTGCATCAGAGAGTTTTTAAGAAGACCCGGAGACTCGCAGATTCAGACTCACAGTTCTGGACCCCTTGTCTTTTCCCAACAGCATCCTCTATTTCATTGCTGAATTATATGGATGAAAATTGGACAGTAAGTATTGAACAGAAATCTCATTGTTTAAAACCATGAAACTATTGTTCTGACTTAAAATTGACAAAGAAATTAAGGTTTTACAAGTTTTACAATCATTTGAGAAAATTTTCACACTGTTTATATATGATTTATGTTTATGTGACTATTTACATCTTTGTAATTTAGCTTATATTTACATTGATGGACAGACAGACAGACAGACAGTACACCAAGGACTGGTATGTGTCCTGGAGAGATGCAGTGAGGACAAACCGGGACGGATGCAGAGAGGACAAAAAGGGACGGATGCAGCAGGACAAACCTGGACGGATGCAGTGAGGACAAACCTGGACGGATGCAGCGAGAACAAACCTGGACGGATGCAGCGAGGACAAACTGGGACGGATGCAGTGAGGACAAACTGGGACGGATGCAGTGAGGACAAAAAGGGACGGATGCAGCAGGACAAACCTGGACGGATGCAGCAGGACAAATCGGGATGGATGCAGCGAGGACAAACTGAGACGGATGCAGCGAGGACAAACCTGGACGGATACAGCGCAGCGAGGACAATCTGGGACGGATGAAGCGAGGACAAATCGGGATGGATGCAGAGAGGACAAACAGAGATGGATGCAGCGAGGACAAACCTGGACGGATGCAGCGAGGACAAACTGGGACGGATGAAGCGAGGACAAATCGGGATGGATGCAGCGAGGACAAACTGAGACGGATGCAGCGAGGACAAACCGGGACGGATGCAGCGAGGACAAACTGGGACGGATGAAGCGAGGACAAATCGGGATGGATGAGGCGAGGACAAACTGAGACGGATGCAGCGAGGACAAACTGAGACGGATGCAGCGAGGACAAACCTGGACGGACCTGCTGCAAAGACTTTCTGTCCTTTCTGACTGTAACTGTGATATTTACATGTTATGGAAGAATGTTTATGTTTTTGTTGTCTTTTTTGGGAGAGATGTCTTTAATTTGTTTATTTTCTCTGCAGATTTTCCTGATTTGTGACCAGTTTTCTGTACTTCAGACTTCCTGTATCACAGCTAGGCCTGTGGTTTAGGAATAGTTCTGGTGGGACGTCCTGTGTCCATTTTTGAACATATTCATAAAACCTTTCATCATGTGAATGTCATTCATTGCTGGACATTTCTCCGTCTCTGGACGTTTCTGAGTCTATGCTGCTCTGGATGATGGTGCCTGTGCAGGATAATGGGCCAAAGCCTCATGTTGAATTTTTTTTTTTTTACCGTCAATCCTTTTACATTTAATTTGCACCTTTTCTCATCACTGCATTCTTTGTGACCTGATTAACTATTATAACAAAAAGTTTGATTTTCTGGTGGTAACTATGCATGAGTTAATTTACTTCCAGTGAGTTTAGCTTGCATGAAAAGAATTTCATAATTTTACTACTTGGGAAAAAACATTAACTGAATAGACTTTTAGAGGTATAAGCTAAGTAGATATTCAGCTTTTCTGGCAAACTTTGTATTTCCCAAAGGCAGTGATGAGTCAATTTAGTTTTCTTTTATTCTCCTGACTTTAGTTAAGATAAAAGTGATGGATACAAACCACTAGGGCAGCTTTTATGGCAGCTGGAAAGCTCCTTCAGCTTAACACATATGCAGAGAGTAAACCAGAGTTCCTTCATGGCTAAGGATCCCCAGTTAATCCTGCTTTTGCTTGTCTGAAAGTGCAATATGGGTCAGTGTACAAATCTGCTGCATATAAAGTAATCCTGTCAAAATGTCTCAAGTTGTGCTGACTTCCTGGTAAGTGTCTGACAACAAAGGGAAAAGAAGGCTGTAATATATTCCACACAGAGTTAAGGCTGATTCAGTCTAAAGCGATCCCCTCAGAGTGCACACAACAGTGATAACGTCTGTAGAAGAAATGTTTTAATCCCACGGTTGCTGCTGTTTTGGTTTATACATGACATTTTTTTGAGCTAGAAATGCTAAATGACCTTCAGTGCACTGCGTAATTGTTGCCCTTTTTCGTGTTAGTGTTTCATAAATAGCAACGTGTGAATAGACTGGCGTAATCCAAACTCAGACACGTATTTCCCAGTGGACATACACTGATCTCAGTCCAGTAGAGCAGCTTTGGGATGTGGTGGAACGGGAGATTCTCATCATGGATGCAGCCGATAAACCTGC
>JBAGKM010000008.1:34470850-34483862 GCA_037177155.1 Melanotaenia catherinae
ACACGTCCAGCCTTGAAGCAGATGGACTACAGCAGCAGAAGACACACCGGGTGCCTCCTGCCAGCTAAGAACAGGAATGTGGCCTGGTTTAACCACCACAGCCTACCTGAATATTGTTGCTGACCGTGTCCATCCCTTTATGACCAGTGGAGCATCTTTTTTTAGGTTATACAGCATGGTAGAAGCAGAATGATGGTCTGGTACTGCTGGACAGTAGCTCATGAGGACCGGAGCTGGAGACCCATGTGCAATGACAATAAAAAATCATTCATTCATTCATTCATTCATTCATTCATTCATTCATTCATTCATTCATTCATTCATTCTAATCTGTTTCATTAAGAGTCTCATGCAGGTCAAGTTTTAAATTATTAAAGTGACCTATTTCACAGTCCAACCATCCAAATCTCTCTGCAAATGAAGCAATCCTTCATAACTTTCAGGAAAAGTATCACTTCGGGTCCAAATGCCCTTTCCTATAAATTTTAATGTCCCAATTCAGAAATTATTTAAAAGAAGGATTTTTCAAAGTTTTTCACATCTTCTGAATTTTTCTTTTCTGCCTCTTAGGATGGGAGACACAGTGGGTCGTCCACTAATCGATTGGTTGGTGGTTTAAACATCACCTATTTTGCACCATCTGTAATGCTTTTAATGTTTTATGTAAAGCACTTTGAATTGTCTACATGAAATGTGCATTATAAAAAAAATTGCCTTGCCTTTCCTTCTTCATCCCTTCATGCATCGTGGGTGAATTAGGTTGGCAAATCTGAGAAAAGACAGAATATTCTGGTTTGATTGTGATTTCTCTCAGAAAGCCTGCATGTCAGTCTGCAGACATGGATTCTGTGAGTCAGGACAGGTGGTTTTACAAGTCTTAATTAAAGATTTAACTGGGCTGTGAGAAATGCAATGCATTGTCTTTGGAGCTTGATTTTCTTCTAGGTGCTTTGCAGTTTCCACAAGACCAAGGTCTTCATGAGCGAAATTTGATTTTTATTGCAAAGATGAATAAATAATTACTTAACTGCTTTTTGCTATTTGCAGAGGGCATCACTGACCCAAAAATAATCAAATAATAAATGGAACTGTCAGAAATCACTCCAAATGAATGTCATGTATTGTACTGGGAGGATAGATAGAAAGAAAGCACTAAAAAGGGAGAGATTAAAAGAGAAGAGCAGGGAGGTGCATGATGGGAAAGAAGGGAACAAAGGCACAAAAAGCTTAGCAGGAAAACAGGAGGAAATGTGAAGAGATAAGAGAAAGTAGAGAGGTTAAATGAAGGGACGGAGCGTGACTGATGGACAGGAAATTAAAGGTGTTGACAATCATATTAATGAAACAGGAGGGGAGCAGCCTCTGAGAAGATATAAGCCTGAAGGTCATTTATGGTTAAATGATTCTTTCCAGTTCTAGTCAAACAGAAGACACTGGCTTACATACTTATTCATTCTGCTCCATATTATAAAACTTTGTCTCCAGAGGTTTTGTGTCATCAAAACTTAAAGATGATAGCGATTTTTTAAAATAAGTGAAAAATAAAAAAAGAGATCTGATTGCTCAGAAATGGCTAAAATAAATAAATAAATACATAAATACATTTTTTTTTTATTTATTTTTTATTTATACCTTTATTTACCCAGGAAGTCCCATTGAGATTCAGAATCTCTTTTACAAGAGAGACCTGGCCAAAGTAGCAGCCAAATACAGTTTACAAATACATAAAGATTAAGCAAAATAAACACATTCCTCACAGACTGCAACTCTGGGTCAGGTTAGCTGATGGAACTGATAAAAGAGGTGTCAGAAATTATCAAATACAGCACAATATGGTTATGAGCAAGTTATAGCAAATTAAAATGCTCCAAAAATGACACTACAACATGCAAAAATGTGGAAAATATGCTTTAGCTGACTTGTTCTGTGGTAGGTTTTACTGTAGGACATAAATGTTACAGTGTTGTTATAAACCTAATCTGTGAATATAATATTAATCTGTGGAATTAATGCAGTCATTTTGTTTAACATATTAACACATAAAGAACAAAGTTATCATTCATACCATTTTGAAAATCCAAATTTGGCCAAAAGAAGCTGATTTTGGCATGTAGGTGCCAAATGAAACAAATATATTTTACACATTGTTTTTTGCTTTAGTTTGTTTAATTAATTAATTATTTTTTTTTTTACATTTTCTGATCATCATATGCATCATATCAGCAGGACCACAGAAGACCTGTGATGTAGAGATCCATCTCAGAGCCGAAGCTTGTAATGCTACGATGGAGAGATCCATCACAGAGTTGTAGCTATATTTATATATTCACAAAATATAACTGTAATTGAATTGCTGTTAGTGGCTTAATTATACAGTAAATTTTAAATCCTTGAATGCAGTCTTTATTGTGTTATTACTCATGAATGTGCCTCTACAACAAAGCAGCTGGTCCCAGCCTCCACCCCCTCTCTTATGTCGATCTAGAACCGCCACACATACAGTATAACAGCAACAGTAAAACAACTTGAAATTCACAAAAGAAGGGCCACGTTTTTTTTTGTTTTGCCAGATGACATGTCTGCATTTCATCATTTCACTTGTCAGTGCTCCCTGCTCCTCCTGGAAAGTATCTGTTCAATCTGTTCACGGCCCTAAATCCTCCCACAAATGATGCAACCCCAGACCAATAAATGGCAAGACTCATTACAGGAAAAAGACCTTTAATCACTCTTTTAGATTATAAAGTGAGACTGTGAAAGCCAAGAGATGGAGTTTAAACTACACACACACACAAAAAAAAAAAAAATCAAATGAGAAATTTATCATGTCTTATCCTCATAATCAGTACAGCATAGACTATTTAGGTTGGTCTCAAACCATGCATTCACTTAAACTTCTAAAGTCTAAGATTTAGCCATTTTGTAGCCTAATATAAACCACAAAACCAGAAAAGGTTGGTATCTGGGTCAACACTCTGAGTCAAAAGCACCTACTCTGGACTTCCAAATTCCAACTTTTGTTTTGCATTATCAGCATAGTCTTTTTCCAGATTCAGTTTCTTAGTTTTGTTGTGAGATCTCTTTTAGTTTCTTCTTGCTTCTCTTCCACATTTCCCAGAAGTTTCCAGAATATTTATCCAGTCATTGTCAACATTTGTTTGGAAGATTCACCTCTTACATTATAGGTTTCAAAGTGTGCAGCATCTCCAGTGAGTCCCGAAAAGATGACACTTCACTGGTGTTTTTAAAGCACATATAAAAAGCTGAATGAAAATAGCAAAATGATTCATCCATCCATCCACCCGTTCATCCATCTGTTCGTCCGTCCGTCCGTCCTTCCGTCCTTCCATTGTCTATACCAATAAGCAGGTATAAATTTGTATTTCCTGTCACATCTCCACTCTGTCCCCCTGCCATCTGTCATCCATGTATCCATCAAGCATCCGTCCATTCATTTTGTACTGCTTACCTGGGGTTGGGTCATGGGGACAGCAGCCTAGGACTGCATTCCTTCTCCTGCTTTACTTGAACATGACCCAACATTGGAAAGCTACATATTAGAAGAGCCACTTATTCCAAAGGGTAGGTTCAGTGTTGGCATAAAATTGAATCTCGGATGTAGTTTCACACCAATTATTTCAAGTAAAAGAGAAAGCTGTCTTAGGAAAATTATTAATTAATATTATTTTTCTGGTGTACAATGACTCTATTATCTGTTCTTACTATGTGTCTCAGCATAATCAAAGTTCCCCAGAGAGTCTGGAATGAACTCCGTGAGGAAGGATAACATAATCCATTATGTCTGCAGGAAATCAGGTATCCTGGGCAACAGTGTTAACAGCCAGCGAGTTTCAGTTAGTCCTGGTTGGTCATTGGTGTTCAGTCATATCCAGTACCACAGATGTTTGTTTTTTTGGATACTTGGCTACTTTCCCCCCACATTTCATTCCAGTTCTTTATACCAGAAATGTTTTTCTGGTTTGCCCTGTGATGGACTGGCAACCCTGCCTCTTGCTTAATGAAATGGAAATTAATGAAATGAAATTATTAATTCCAGAGGGAAATTAAAATGTTGCTGTAGTTTTCTTTTGTGTGTGTGTGTTCAAGATGAGGTGATTGTTTCTTCTCCATCTCACAAACTGACTGACCAGTTCTCTGTTCTCAGCTTGTTGTCCATCACTGAAACCTCCCACAGCTGCAGAGTAATCAGAGTATTTCTGCAGATGACAGGACTCAGAGTTGTGTTGGAAGTCTGAGGTGTACAGTGTGAAGACAAATGGTGGGAGTACAGCTCCAGAGCTGCTGACCACCATCTCAGACACACAACCTTTCAGTAACACAAACTATAGTAATTTTGTTGGCCAGTCATAAATACAGGTGGTAGTGGAGGTATCCACCTAGAATTTATGGAGCTTCTTACATAGCTTCTCAGAGAGCATCTGAATGTTGAGAAATAAAAAAACACATGATCCTCAAAGTGCTCCCTGATTGGTCCAGATGTGAGCAGGTAGATGATGGTGTCTTCAACCCCAACAACATTGCGATAAGCAAACTGTAATTGGTCCTGAAAGGTCCTGACTTATTGAGGTGAGCCAATAATCGTCTCTGCAGGACTCATGATGTGAGATGTTAGGACAATTGGTCATCTGGTCATCTGCAAAGTCATCTGGTTCAGATTGTTGGAATTTTTTTGGGTACTGGAACAAGGCAGGATGTTTTCCACAGCAAAAAACAGACTGCTGTTGAAAAGGTGCTGAAGAATCCAAACATAGTTAAGTCTGAGCAGGTTTTCACAATACTGGACATCATCTAGACCTGCAGCCTTGTTCCGGTTCAGTCTCTTCAGTTGTTTTTTCACCTGACTAAAGGAGACAGGGTGGAGGCAGAGGAGGTCTCAGGAGACACATGGACTACAGGTGGAGACAGTGGAGATCTTAGGAGACAGACAGGCTAGAGGTGGAGGCAAAGGAGGTCACAGGAGACAGACAGGCTAGAGATGGAGGCAGAGGAGGTCCAGGAGACTGACAGGCTAGAGACGGAGGCAGAGGAGGTCCAGGAGACAGACGGGCTAGAGACGGAGGCAGAGGAGGTCACAGGAGACAGACAGGCTAGAGACGGAGGCAGAGGAGGTCCAGGAGACAGACAGGCTAGAGACGGAGGCAGAGGAGGTCCAGGAGACAGACAGGCTAGAGGTGGAGACAGAGGAGGTCACAGTATGTTCTGATGTGGGCGACATGAGACTGAGGGTCAATGACTGAGCTGCAGCTGCATATTTTCATTTAGAGCCTACATTGTTTACATTTATTATCACAATTTTTAATTTCAGAAAATACAAATCTGTTTATTTTACTAACTGAGTAGCTTGAGTAAAAAGTGGTTGCAGTGTAGGTAGGGGGGCTCATGCACATAAACTCAGAGAGCCCGGTTTGATTGACTAACTGAACTGTCTCCACTAACTCCGATCAAAGCGAATAAAGCTGCACGAGAACATCTGTCATTTCTGCATCGTTTGCTGCTGTCGCTGTCGGCTTTGAACTGATGTTTTCAGGAAGCATATCTGATCTCCTGCTGCTGATCTGTCTCCTGTCAATCAGCATGTCTTGTGAGTACAGTTGTTCTTTGTATTTTCTGACATAAGGCAGCTGGGTAAATACAAAAATGCTTTCTTAAACATATCCGAACTTGGCTGTTTTTTCTTTTTTTTTGTGGCCTTTTGGGCATGAATATTACGAATATTATGAGTCTTCTCTGTCTGATGTAGTTCCTTCTATTAGTCTGCCTATCCATCTGTTCTGATTGGCTACATTCCCAGGGTCATCTTCCCTTTTTTACAGCTATGGTGCGTTATCTCAGTGCCAAACTCTCTTATCATCGAAAGAGGCCCAGTAAGTCCTCAGATCACCTTTTTCCTTTTTAACGTTCTCTATATTTGCAGTGTTTTCTGTACATAGATAATGAGTTGCTTTAAAGCTTTAATTCTTTTCTAGCTTCTTTTCATTTTAGTCATTTTCTGACCTTCAATTATCTATTTTTCTTCCAAGACTAAAAAGAAGCTTTCCACTGAAGCATCATTATGTTGTATTTTTTCCTCATATTTCTGAGGAAATCAATATTCTGCGTTTATCCTCCAGCTCAAATGTAATAAGATAAGTGGCTGAATGAGAAGGTGGAGAAATTTGATCATTATGGATGAATAAAGTCACGTGTTAATGGTATAAAAATAAAAATAGCCAAAAACCATTGCTCTGTTTCATAAAGTAAAAGATTCATTGGACATTTAAGCTCCATATATATTGTAAAATTCTTTGATTGATACATATCTAACTTGTTGCAATGAAATATAGGGAACTACATGTAAAACATACATTAATCCAGTTCTCATTTTACAAAAAAAGTGGTAAGAATCATTAGTCGAAGCAGATATAGATCCATCCATTTCATTATTTAAGTTACAATTAATAAAATTTGATTATCTGGTTGATTACAGAACTTCAAAGCTACAGTAATATACAAGAAAGATTTGAAAGAAGATGCATGTATTATAATTTAAAAGGATATGAGACCAATAATAAATAAATAAAGCAATAAATAAAAAAATAAAACACAAAAAATACACAACAAAGCTGTTGGAGTGTGTCTTTCAGTGTGCCGAGGTTTATGGAACAATCTGGATTAAAAAACTTAAAAAGAAAAATCCACCATTGTGTTTAAAAAATAATTAAAGACAATTCAACCATCAGCATCCAGGGACCATTGGGATTGGACCCTTTATTGAAGAAAAAGTGTGACAACTCCAGAGTTGTTCAGCTTCATTGTAGAAAAAAATTCTATTCAGCTGTAAGAAAACCTTTTGACTGCAAATTGTTCCTCTCAATGAGCCTCGCGGTCCTCCACAATGCGCTTCGCTATCTTACCCTGTTCACATCATCTTTTGAAGAATGTCTGATTCTCAGCAGCTTCTCTCCATTTTTTGCTGCAATGAATGCAAATTCCACAATTCGCCGCCTCTTTTGGCCTCTGAAAATGACTTTGTACACCTCACTAACTACCAACATAGGGGAGGGGTGGAGGTCAGGGAAAAACAAGCTGGGAAGCTCAGAAAATGAGAAAAAAGAAAGACGAAGTGATTCAGAAAAATAAAGATGAAAGTAAAGACAGACGGCGAGGCAGAGATGCTAGAGTGCACTTATTCCACGCCATCTTCAGCCTAACCCGACCCTACGTCCAGGACTTTTTAACCTGAGAGCAGGATGTGTCAGAATCCTTATTAGAGTTGCTTTTGTGATTATCTGAAGGTACAACCACGGAGTCAGAGTTTAATAAGAGACTGGTCAAAGGCTGATGAACCTGTTTGATTTCTACAGTCAAAAATCAGGGAAAGGTAGTCAGGCTGGGAGAAAAGACACAAAACAGCTCTGTGATTTTTTTACTGCAGTAAATTAAACTTGAGTTGTGAAAACTTCGAAGATTTACTTTTAAATGAGTTCGTGCTCCATCAGAAAGGGGCCCCTGGTCTTAGTGCAGAGGACGCTTTTGATCCACTGACCTCCGTGTGATGGGCTACCACGCTTCCACTGCAGCACTCTGCTCCCTGCTGGCTGGGACAAAGGCTGGTGAACAACAAGATGGCTCTTAAAAGATCCTTGATAAAAACCACAAACTGCTTTTAAATCTCTGCAAAGTGTAAATTTACCCAGAGGCCAGTCATTGCACCTTCAGCAGGAAGAAGAAGTTAAGAAGTGAAATTCTTCAATGGCAGTGGTGGGATTTGAACCCACGCCTCCATAGAGACTGGAGCCTAAATTCAGCGCCTTCGACCACTTGGCCACACTACCATGATGCTCAGCTGATCAGTACTTTGTGACATCCTGGTTAAGTAGTTTCATACTTCAACTTCTACAGAAGTATTTTTAAACCCTGTATTTATACTCCTACCTGAGCAACGAGTGAGAAGACTTTAAACACTTCTGTTCTTGAAATAATCACAATTTATTTGGAGTGTTCATGAGAGCAAAGCTAATCTGGAGGTGCCCAAATTAAGAATTAAGAGTGAAACGTTTAGCTCCTCTTTTCTTTCTTTGATCCCGTCAGGATCCTGCCTTTTTGACTTCACACTTTTCTCACCATGGGCTTCGTAATAAGGATCGTGCCTGGAAGACGATCTGAGTCCAGCTTCAGTCATAAACAGTCAACCAGACATACTGACTGGATACTTTTTTTTTCACTTTTTACCAGAGCAATGATTTATTTTTAGTTTAATTTCATCAAGGGGACAAACAGGAGGTGACTGAACTCTTCAGACTGTCTGTCAGGTAAAACAGGATTAATTATCAATTATAACATCAATTAATGTTGCGCATCATTTGGTTTTTGTTTTTTTTGGTGTTGCTCTGAAAACTCTCATGATAATACACAGCCTTTGTTCCCTGTCATCTTTAATTTATGAGAGCCGCAATTATTTATCAATTTCCAACTGTGTGTTGGTGTGCATCCAGCCACACAGCAGCGTCTCTTTGATTTTCAGGAAGTTGTCTATTTATGGAGCAGATCTTCAGGGACTGGCGACAATAGACCTGCTTATCTGTTGAAGCCACACAACTCCAAGTATGAGAGTTTTTCATTAACTTGCTTTTGTGCCTTTTTTTGCTGTAGTTCATTTAATAACTTAAAAAAATATTTATTGTCTTTTGTACACCATTTTTATTTTTTAGATAGATTTATCAGAGAGAACCAGCATGAGCTGAATTCCCTACAGATACCTGATCCTGTGACGAGCTGCTCTTTCACTGTTTCTCTTTGACTAATTGAATGGCAAAAAGTCACAACAGAAAGTCAGAATAATCTCCCCTAGTGGAGCTGCAGGCCCACCTATGCTTTATTTGATTTTTCCTTTCACATGGTGACTTTTATGCTTTCATTTACATCCCATCTATTTACAGAACTCTTCTGTAAAGAGACAACAACATTGTTTAAGTCACAAGAGGCTCAGCGCCGTGGTGGCACTTTCAAAACGTTGCACAATTAGAGCAGAACAAAGCCAGAGAACTCCCCTGCTCTGCTTTTATATCTCAGGCTGGAAATAAAACTTTAAGAACAACTTTTAGTAGTGGCTGGGTAGATAGCTGATATAACTGTTTAAGAGACAGGTTGACAGCAATTTCTTTTGTGTAATAATATGGTTTAAAAATGGTCTAAAATCAATTCTTGGAAAAGGGTTTGTCTTAATGCCTCCAACAGCTTTACTCTATGCTGCGTTTATACTGACGTGGTGTCGGCGTACCGTAGGGCCAGCGTGGTAAAATGTGCTGTCACACTCAAGGGTTACGACGTTGTGTTGCAGTTTCTCTTCCGAATCTGAAGGTGGCAGTAGGGCTGGTATCAGCTGGTAAACTCCACAGGGTGGAGTTCTTTCCATGTTTCACTTCAGTTCCAGCAGCTTAGTGACCAGTTTAGCAAACATGTGACCATGGCGTTGTGGATTAGATTCAACATGGATGCAGATGAAGGCCACACGTCTCATTCAGTGCTATGTTGCATGTGGTCCAACAGGCGCACACGGATCTCGTCCATTATTTATGTTTATGTTTCACTAAATGCCATTTTTATTAATTTTGGACAAATCAGTACCGTTAATGTTTCTTACATTCATCGTATTTCTGTGATGCTAATGTGTTTGAACCTTCTTGAAGGATACTAGCATGAAGCTTAAATCTAGTCAAATCAAATTTTAATGCTTTTCATGCACAAAGAAACACAAAGTGCTTTACACAATGAACACATTTTGCATATTCAAAACAAAATTTAAAAGCCTTCACACACCAGGGTATACAACAGGAAGTTAAAACACACCTCTTACTACCCACCCACCCAAACCCCATTCTGTACCAACATGAACTCCATCCCTCGTTACTGTCTCCAAACTGAATGTAAGTATAAAATAATAACAGAATGAAGACATTTGGCTCGACGCTGCTGTGAGGAAACAATATCTCGGGGATCCAGCCCACCCATGACCACACAGGTCAGGGCAGACCGGGGTCCAGACTACAGCCACAGGGCTGCAGTGCAGGACCCCCAGCCACCCAGACAAGGGCAGTCACCATGGCAACAACCCAGCAGACAGCAGGTAGAGCCACCGGTGTGCAGGATCCCCAGGAGAAAAACACTGGAGTTAAAAAGTAAAAGCAAGATTAAACAAGATTAAGACGAATGGAAAATGCATCATGTGAAGCGGAATCTTCTTTATTTAGCTGTCTTTGTGGTCTCTGCTGAAGAAAGACGATGGAGTAAAATGAAACTTTTACACATCAGTATGAAGCGTGGCCATCATTTCTTTGGGCCGGTGCAGCTGCAGCTGGATAATTTGAAACACTTGATCTGTCTGATAAAAATTAGGCTGAAACAGTGTGTTCTACTCTGACTCATCAGCATCAAAGCCAGGGTGGCATATGACTGACCTTTAATACTCAAGTCAAGTGAATTTTAAAATTTTATGAACAAGATAAAATACAATCACTAAAATGACTACCGTTCACTCACACAGTAATAAAGCATACAAAGAGCACACACATGTAAACATACAATGCCTGGCCAAACAAAAAGTCTTCACCTGGATTTAACTGAGCTAACAGGTCGAAGCCTCCTATTGGATAATTCCTGCAGGGTGATCATATTTCAGCTACAACAAGTTATTTAACTCCAACTGATGCAAAGAGCAGCTTCCTGTTTCTTAAACAACCATGTGGAAAGACACATCCGTGGTCATGGAAGATGTTAGTCTGTTCCAGAAGGGTCAAATCATCGGCCTCGAGCACAGAAAACATCTAAGGAGAAGCAGAAACTACTAGAACTGAGTTCAGAACTGTCCAACCATCATTAAAACTGGGAGGATGGTGGGGAACCATCGTCTTCCAGGAAGAAACGTGGTCAGCTAAACATCCTGAATGATGGTAATTCAACGTTTGGCGGAGCCAGATGGAAGAAAAACAGCAGTAGAACTCAGGACCATGTTTAATAGTGAAAGTTAAAACATTTCCACATGAACAATGTGAAGGAACTCAAGTGACTGAACAGCTGTGGATACTTTTAATACATCTCTAAAAAAATATTTGCCCTCACACATGAAAATACAACTTATAATACCAAGAAAGTGATGCTAAAGAAGAAAAGTAGCACCACAGTGCAACTTGCTACACAGGCACATTTGTGTAGTTCAGGCAATTAAAAGTACATTTGAAAAGGCATGCTTGTTAACTCCATGAGGACTTCGAGAATGGAAAAAGGAGGGGTATGATTGCTCCAGACTGCAATTACAACAGAATATTTCCTGGCACTGTATTGAGCACAATTCCCCTGTTGTGTGGTGGCCTCATTTGTATCTATGTGGGGTAATTTAAGGAATGAGGTAATTTTGTAAGATGGGACACAATGGTCCTCACTCTGCATGTTATGTGTTCAAGCATATTGCAGCATTAGTGGTCAGGAGGCATTTCAGAGCCACAAGAGAAGATGCTCTCACTAATCAACAGAGATGGAACGTCATGTTGTGTGCTGGGAGGTGAGTAAAGATGTATATTTTGGCTTAATCATTCAACAACCAGTGTATGGGGGCCAAGTAAATTAATATATGAATCATTAGTTTCATAGATTTTTTTTAATTGATATGTTTATGTAGATTTAATGTTAAACTTTAGCCTACATAAGCATAGTTATACATCTCAACAGGAGGTCAGACACTACAAGATTGTTTTCCAGACTTCGTCTTCCAGTCGTCTGACAGATCTTTGGTGAGCAGTCTCAGCTGTAATGCAGACAAGTCTCTTGTCATTAATATTGCAGTATATACCAGTACGCCCTGGTTATTCATCCTGTTTTACTCACATGATTGTTGAAAAACAGGCAAGTCTATCATTGCTATTGCACACTGGAAAAAATCAGTCATGAGTGTTCTCACCAACACCGAACCAGTTCTGTTGTGTTCTCAGGTCCTAGTTTCTTCTGCATGCAAACCTGCTGAGAACATTTAGTAATTTTTGGCATGTTTCTTTTTTCTGTGTGGGTTTTGCTCTGTTATGTCCCTGACCCCAGTCTCTTACTCCCGCTTTGGCCATTTTTACATAAAAATGATGACTTAAAAGCTTAAAAACAGATGTCCTCCAGCTGCTGCTTTTTATTGGTAATTAATAACCAGAAGAAGCTCAGCCCACACATCAGTGTGTGCACCACATCTGCTCAGTGGCATCAGTTGTGGATCAACAGATCCCCCAAGCAACCCTCTTTACTTTTACCTGTGACACTAAGCCCCAGAGGCAGCCAGTGCTGTTTAAAATGTCCATGTGAAAAAGTCTTACTGCCTTTATTTCCTTATTGCAGGCTTGCTCAGTCCATCCTGTCCAATTAAATTATTTTAAATAAAAAAAAAATCTTAAACATGCTTGTGTCCTGCTCAAGGTGAGAGGGACGGTAAGAAGCTCGGTCTTCCAGAAGAAGCCAGATGAGGTGGCTTGGGCTCTGGTCAGGATGCTCCCTGGATGCCTTCCTGGTGAGGTGTTACAGGCACGTCCCACCAAGAGGAGGCCCCGTGGACGACCCAGGACACACAGGATGAGCTAGAGCAAGTTGCCTGGGAGGCTGGGCTTCCCTGCTTAGACTGGTCCCCCTGGGACCTGATCCCAGATAAGCAGCAAGAAAATGGATGGATGGGTGGATGGAGGTGCTGCAATGGCAAGAATAACAAGAACTGGAATCAAAATAACTAAAAAAAAACAAAACAAAATTCAGACTAAAGAAGCGCTGCAGAGACACAATAATAAATCAAGAAAGAAACCAGAAACAGGTGGAACAATTATAAACACAAAAGGAGAAACAAGGTCAGGAGTTTAACTAAAATAAAACAGAAGGTCACACAATCAAAGTTTTTTTTTTTTTTTTTTTTTTTTTTTTGAATCCTCTGTTTTTTTCTCTGTGCAGTTTCTTTTCTTTTCCTATTTCTTCCCCCCACCACCAGCAGCCG
>JBAGKM010000008.1:34627704-34640771 GCA_037177155.1 Melanotaenia catherinae
TGTAGTTAGTTGTGATGTATATAATGTTTTATAGAATTCTTTGAAAGTGTTATTTATCTTGTCAGGGTCGTGGCTGAAGGTGTATTCTCTTAAGCCTGGTACACACATAAGAATTACTTTTAATCTGATCATTACTGTTTACTTTTTTACTGTTCGAGACCTCACACATGAAGATTAAAAAAAGAAAAAAATCTGGGATTAAACAGTTTTGATCATACTGTGTGTGGTGTGCTCCAGTAATTCAATTACAGCACAACACACGCATAACAATGCTGTCCCGTAACTAATCTACAATCTAGTTCTCCAAGCCGGACATCTCACCTGACCAAACGTGATCCAACAAAAACGAAGAAGAAGAACCATAGCAACAACCGGCAAAAATCAAAGAAGAAGAAACATAATAACAATCGGAAAACACACAGCACGGAGGAGGACATACAGAACGAGGGAATGATGGCGGTCTTAGGACTATTGTTAACAAAAAAGCCAGAACTGAAAAAATCACAGACTGGAGACGGCGTGAACACGGACTTTATATCCTTCCTTGTTTCCAAGCCAGCTCGCTCTCTGATTGGCTACATTTTGTGCCACATCCCTACACAGTCACGTGTTTTTCTGCTTTCCTCACACATAAGATATCGGGTTGTAAATACTGAACATGTTCAATATTTCCGATTCTCAGCTACGACCTGTTTCGGAGCCGATTATCAGGACAAATTTGCTCGTAACACACCTCAGACAAAATGATAATTGTACAGAAAAATCACAAAGACTCACGATAACCAGACATTTGTCGTCCTTGGTCAGGAAGAGGCAAAATCGGGACAAAAACAGCCCGATAATCTTTGTGTGTGTACCAGGCTTTAATGTGGGATGGTGAGAGCACCAGGCATGACAAAGACCAAAATCCTTTATGTACTGTTTAACAGTTTCTGAGGATTTACAGACTTGATGACTTTCAGTGGTTCTGTGTTTGTCCAATATAATGTCAAAGTCATCTCCTATAATTACTGAGGAAATTTTTCTTAACAAAGGCACGATGAGAAATGAGGCAAAAGTTTCAAATTCAGTCTTTAATTCAGAACAGAATGGCAACAGTCAGTAGAAGGCATGCAACAGTTGTAAGGAGTGTTTCCTGAGGTCAAATGGCATGCTGCTTTTAATATGGCACACTATCAACACCTCAGAAAACGGATGTCTAGATTGGCCTCATCTGGCTTCTGTCCCTGAGCGGTGCCACCACCTCACGCCATCATGACACTCTAAGGACAGAGCCCAGACAAAGAGGAGCCGGACATCACATTCTGTAAGCAGACATGATGATTGCATAATGTCAAATAACTGAGTAAATATAAAAAAAAAAGATTTTATTACATGCAATAAAAAAAAATCTTTGCATTAAAACATTAATTATAAAAGCCCTAATAAATAGTTAGGAGCAATAAGATAGTGAGATGTTTTCTTTTTTTTAAAACATTTAGCTATCCTAACAAATAGCAAAATAATGATTTTTCTAGAAAAAAAAAATACAAACAACTTTTCTAGATTGCTGCACATTTAAGATGCTTTGGAGCATGGATCCCTAACCGCTCAAATTAATGGCTCATTAGCAGATTTGTCCGAAGCTTTTCAGAGATTCATTCAACTTGATTCAGGTGTGTTGCAGCAGGGAGACAAGTAAGACCTGCACGAAAGGGAGCCTTGAGGACCAGGGTTAGAGACCACTGCTGTCTCTTTTACTTCAGCCTACCCTTGGAGGACTTATTTTTAAAAAAAAATAAGAATTATGTAGTGCATATTAATTGTAATTAAGCATGTGTGAGCAAAAAGAAATCAAGCAGGCACTTGTAATAGGCTGAAACCAGTATTTAAGCTAAGTTATTATGTCTTTCTCTGCTATTCTGAGTAAAGGAAATCAGGCTGTTAACAGATGCAGTATTCTCTAATGTCTAACTGAATGTTAGGAAGCCATCCAACACAGTTTTCAACATAACTTCAGCATTTGGTCAACACCTTCCTCCCATATGCTGAGGCAGGTTTTGTGGTACATGAAGTGGAAATTTGCACCCAGGAGACGAGGTGTGGGCAGACAATGACTTCACATTATTCAGTTTCATGTAGCAGGGGAAGGTCAAACTCACACCTCCAGCCAATGCTAAATGTGTAAGCTCGCTCTGTCTTGGGAAGCCCAAACCACCACAAACTGACCAGTTAGTGTGAAAGTTCACACACAATGGAGCTCATTAAGAGCAGTCTAAAAAATGACAATGCATTCTACTGAAATTTATTTAATTTTCTCTTTTTAATTCTCTTATAATTAGCTAAGTATTTCTTGTGGAATGCATGCCTGAAAATAAAAAGCAACTGCCCTTGGCCAAGAAAAAACTACCAAACTCCGGCAACACCAGAGAGCTGGCAGCAGACCCACAGAGCAGACAGCGAGGGTAAAAGTGTAATCTGTGGGAAGGAAAGAAAAGGACAAACTGGGAAAAGGACAAATATAAACACTTTTTCTACAGACTGCAGTTCTAGGCCTGAGAAACATTTTAAATTTAGTTAAATTCAGCTTATTTATATAGCACCAATTTAAAAAAGAAAAAATAATAAGCCACTTTACAGACATAATCAATTCAAGCCAGTGAAATCTGATCCAATTAAAACTAATCTGCATTAGTTCATATGTCCATTTTTTATACCACTTAGTCCAGTTCAGCGTCTCGGGTCGCTGGAAGCCATCCCAGCAGTCAGCAGGCAAGATGCAGGTTCTTGTAAAAGCTCTGTTGATCAGACAATCAGAGAAAGAGAATCTTCAGTCTCCTTCAGAAAACATCATCCAACCATAGAGTTTTTAGAACAAATCAGCAAGAAACTACAAGAGAAACGAAACATATTCAAGGAACGCTTCCTACTGGGAGAAGACCCGATAAACAAAATTAACACACTATCTAATCTAAATCTGGCCACAACCAAAATGAGACAAATTAGGAAACTAAGCAGGATTACGTAACGCTATCGCAGGAATTTCTTCATATCTGTAATGCCTTTGTTTATGTAAAGCACTTTAAATTGTCCTGTATGTGGAATGAAATGAAAAGTTTATTTTTACATGTGCTGTACAAATAAACTGCCTTGCCTAAGAGGCAGGGTACACCACCAGAGTCCACAGCAAGGCCAACTCTGCCTTATTCCTATTTGTAATAACTCTGTTCTTAATTCATTTAATAAAATACAGCTAAAAAAACAGATTTCATCAAAACCTGACTTTCGTTTTCATCCCCCATCTTGAACGTGATCTGGGCGACAGTGGAACCAACCAAGTGGTAAAGATGAGCATAGAAATTCCTTTAAATACCAAGCACAGTTGTAAATGTACAGTGGCCATCAGTGGTCAAAGTGGTCAGTGGAAGATAAAATCTCCAGGCCAAAGCGCTCGGAGGTCAGGGCAGCCGAGCTGCTGACAGGATCTGCCCCGCTGTAAAAACAGTCCTACCAAAGTCTTGTGCTGGACAGTTGCAGCCATCTGCTCCTGTTGGACCAGACTTTCTCCAAAGGCAGAGAGTGATTTCATATTTCTAATGCTCACACCAAAGCAAGGTAATTAACAGTCTGAGATGATAATTTGGAGTTAAATCTGCCTCGGAGCAGCCCTTTAACGTAGCATTTAACCTTCAAGCTCAAATTAAACATCACATAGACTCAGACATTATTTACACACTGGAAGGTGGGATTCAAAATGAGCAAACAGGAATTCTTAATCTATGGTAGCATACAGAATGTAAAGTTTGACAACACATATTCAATAAAAGAGTAGTCTACCCTTGAGGGAATCATCCTTCACAGTGTAATAATTACTTGCGTCTTTTTAAGATCTGCTTCAATAACCTACTTCATTTGAACCTGCTTTCTAAAAGGTCTTTGAAATGTATATTTGTACCCATATGTAATGTAATTGCCTACACAGAGGCAGATAGCTGGAGCAGAAATGGAAAAAGATAATGATAAACTGAAATAAAGAAGAGTGTAGAGACAGGAGTATAACTGAGCAGGGAATTAAATTCATTTCCATATATCCTGTTCTCTCAGCCTCCAGCCTGTTTCTGTCGTTTGTCAAAGTGTTTCTCTGGCTGACTCACAGGAAAGTTTCTCCAAGTCCTGCAGGGGTAAAAGGGTCAAAGAGATGCTTATTCTAAAAGCACCTTATGTATTTTTGTGGCTATCATTAACTCTTAAGATCTTGGATTCCTGCCAACATGCTTAATGGTACAAAATGCAGCGTATATACAGACGGCAAAGTCCTCTTCTTGGTTTCTGGTCATCATTAGTTTGGCGGTGACTTGAAAGTCAGGAGAGTCCAAATTTCCATAGCAAAACATTTTCCAGCCAATTCTCGTTGGAATTTGTACTTTTGTCGTCATTAATCAAAGTCAACGCGTTTTGGCCACTTAGTCTATTCATTTAAATCTGAAGCAAAGACCTCATGGGGAAATCTCCGTCCATCAAGCTGTTCTCATACTTAGTCTGTTTTCTGATTTTCACATAA
Source organism: Melanotaenia catherinae (assembly GCA_037177155.1). Lineage (NCBI taxonomy): Eukaryota > Metazoa > Chordata > Actinopteri > Atheriniformes > Melanotaeniidae > Melanotaenia > Melanotaenia catherinae. The sequence continues at coordinate 34,632,245 of JBAGKM010000008.1, forward strand.
TCATTCTATTCTATTCTATTCTATTGTATTCTATTCTATAAATGTATGCACATGATTTTCCAAATTTGCTTTAGCTATATTTTTAGAGATATGAAAACAGTATTTTATAAATATGTTTGAAGAATATATGAAAATGCTTTCAATAAAAAATAAAATGATTAAGAAATAAAAAACATCAATGTAAAATATTGTCTGCAACAAACATGGACGCTTTTTCTTAATGATTCATGCATGGAAGGGTTAAGAACGGCCGTTTGTGCAGCAGTGGCTGCTACCTCTGACGTCTGTCTCACTTCAGTGACGTAAAAGTCGGATGAAAAGCGACACGAACGTTCGGACTGACGTTGATATCTGAGTTATTACCACATGTAAAAGTGGCCTGGGCTGAATTTCTGCTGTTCAGACTGTGTAAAGATCTGATTTGGGTCACATGTGGGCAAAAAAAGTCAGATTTGAGTGGTTTTGCCTGCAGCGTGAACAGATCCTAAAACATTGTCCCTTGTTCGATTGTTTCTTGTAAAAGTTCATCCCTTCGCACGACAAAACCATCTTTTCATCTGTGAGTCATTTTCAAACTAACGGAGGAAGAATTGAATTGCAAGCCAGCCAGGTTTGGACACCATCATTTCAGCTCAGTCACAAACTCTATTTACTTTATGTGACACGGCCAATAACCAAAAAGGAGGGAAAAGTTCGGAGAATCAATATCAGGGTGGGAAGCTGTAAGTGGAGGTTTTTTGCCCCACTCCCACACTACCACAGTTACAGCGTATGAGTAATCCCTGCTTCCCTGCTCTCTGCCACGAGCATGCACTATTTACGGGTCTGAATACACACATGCCATGAACACAGCTGCACACACAGATCCACAAAGGCCATTAGTCCTCCCTACCTGCTCCTGACTTCAGGGGTGATTGATAGAGCCTTCACTGCAACACACAGGCTGTTTAGTCACACTGATTGCCCCACGTTTGTGTGCGTCTGTGCATGTGTCTGTGTGTGTGGACTTGTTCTGTGTTTTTCTAATGTCCACTATAGGGAGGGAGCGTGCATTTCATTAGTGTTTGTTTCTGAAAGTGTGTGTGAGACAGAGAGAACACATTTGTTCCTTTCTGGGACTCGAAGAGCACTTTGAGGTTAAAAGCTGTGGTGAGTGATGGCTTTTACCACCAAGAGAAGAGAGGGGATGGCAAAGGGAGGAAGAGAGGAGAAATAAAGAATGATGAAAAGAATCTGAGTTTTATTCCCATCCATCTTTCTTAAGCTGTTTCTGAAAAATGAGATTATTAAATTAAAGTTTCTTCAATGTCGAAGAGACGTTGCATCATTTAGAATAAACATTTTCGTAGTGTGTTCTTAGTTGAGACTGTGTGGAGTTTGCATGTATGGATTCTCTTCGGATGATCTGGCTTTACCCCACAGTCCCAAAACAAGCTCCCTACGTTGATTGGTGTCTGGATTCTCCCAGCAGTGGGTGTGAGAGGTTGCTTGTATCTGTGTTGGCCCTGCCATGGACGGTGACCTGTTCAGGGTGTAGACTACCTCTTGATGCCCTCCTCCTTTTCCATTGCCATGGTTGGCAGTGCTAAGTTCAGAGTTCACTCCTGCGAGCCAACGTCAGTCTCAGACACCGTTTGGTAGTGGTAATGCATCGCTATAAAGTTGCTTCCAACTGCCCAACAAGCTGACTAAAGTGAGAAGCCTCCTTGTACTGTGTGCAGCGGCCGCTGTTACTAGTAGCGCAAGTCACATAACCCTGGTTGGCCTGCATGTGGAGGCGTCAATCAAAGCCTCGCTCAGCGCTCTGAACAAATCCCTAATAAATTGTAACGAGAAGATCACCTTCAGAATTTGCATTAAAAAGTGGGACCCCTCAGGGCCCCTCGGGCAGTCAGGTGAAGGAAGTCCCGTGGGAGCGTGCAGGGAGGCTTCGGGAGTGGGCGGGTACGGGAGTAAAAATCCCGTCTCTACTCTGCACCTCACAGAAATGAGCTGAAATCTGCAGTGATTAATGTTTTCGTGCTAAATCTATATTTTTGTATATTAGATGCATTTAGTTCTTTGTCTACTGGCAAAATAAATGTAAAGATCCAGTGTAAACACATGATTGTGGATTTCAGTTCTTAACTGTGACAGGGAACAAAGTATTTGACTCCGACTCCTCTTCCAGCCAGCACTTAACTTTCTCCTTTCTATCAGCGAAACATACAAGCCAGGAATTTATCACGTGTACAAACTGGGACATAACTCTAACTGAATGTTGTTGTGATAAATACAGTCAGCTGATTTAATTTTTATCTCACTTTCTGACCTGAATTAGGGCGTCTAAATGCTCGTATATCTGTTTGCAGGGAAAATAATTCTCTACATGAAATAATTAGATTACGTAACTTATTGTTTATTTTATGGATGCAGATGATTTGTTGGAGTCGTGTCTGCGTTCTGCTGGTTTCAAATGCTGTGTGTGGTCATCTCTTTCCACTCCACAGCTGTCAGTCAGGTGTACGCTTCGCGCATGACGGCCATAGTTGAGAAGACAGTGGTGTGGAGAGAGAATGTGACCGAGCTTCATGGGGTTTACCTAAATAAATGGTTTATAACAAAATAATAGACAGAGACGCGACATCAAGCATCCCGTTCTGCAAGGATCGTGGTCTTTTATTAACCTTGAACTACAAATCTGTGCAGCAATCTTCCTCTCTACAGCAACCCAGAGGGGACATACATCCTCCTCGACCGCAAACTATAACAGAATCAGTAAGTTTGTGACTGCAAGGATATTTATATTATCATGGCAGTTTACACTGTTTACTGTGGAGCTAAAACAAGTATTTAGAAGTCAGCATAGATCGGTTTTGTCTTATCGTCTTTTTTCACACAATGGACCAGCTGAAGTGTCAAATCATTCCTCTATCAGAGATCTGAAAACACAGATCATGTACCAGATTAAAATATATATTTCTGGTTCTCCCAGGAAAGTGGTAATGGCCTAAATTTACATGATAACTCGTAGTTCATGAGTCAACCATAAATCTCTTTAATCATACAGAACTCTATTATCTCTGATGGGTGTGTACAAGTCGTCCATGCACACCATATGTAACGGGTTACTGGTGAATGGATTAAGAAATCAAAAGGCACCACTGTATAATAATATAAAAACATAGAATAGAATACATAGAGTAGGCTGGATAAAAAGTACAATATGTATATTGAATAAAAAAAGAAATCTGAGGCATTCACACCTGAAATTGTAATGACAGGTATGAATCTCACCATGACCAAGACATTTATATGAGATCTGGCATTTAATTGAGGAATTATTATTATTTGTATGAAAAATTTGAAAAAACCTGATTTGTTCAGTTGTTCATTGTAAATAGCTTTACACAAAGGCGAATGTGGAACAACAGCAGACATCTGAATGCATCAAACATTTGTTCGGTTCCAGACCACTGACTTCTTTTCTGTCAGGCCGGATGTATCCTCATGAGTGTAATTTGAAATCTAAATATGCAGTATTTAGAGCCAACACACAGCAAAGGCCATATTAAAATAAAATATTTGCTTCATTAAATTTTGGTTCACACTGTTTCAATTAAATCATCACAATAAAAAAAACATTCATTTGCTGGATCAGTAAAATAAACATTTCATCACTTCACAGGCACACAAAGAATATTAAAGAAAATATTTCATTAATCTCCAAAGGCAAATTAACACACAGCGTAGACCCCCTGTCTCAGTGGGTTTAAACTAGGTTCATGTTAAAACAAATGGCAGACATCAGGTAGAAACACTTCCAGATGAATCAAGTCCTTAAATGGATCCTGTGTAATGCCATGGAAGATTAAACAAAATGTGATTGTTAGCCTTTCCTCATTCATTCATTTATTTTCTGTACAGCTTTGTCTAATTCTGGTACTCTGGGAAGCTGGAGCCTATCCCAGCAATTAGCAGGTGAGAGGCAGAGTACACCTGGACAGGTCTCCAGGCCATCGCAGTTTCCTTTTATGTATTTTTTATTTATTTTGGTTATGCTTGTTAAAATGTTTCAGCATTGTCGTAGCTACACGCTGTAAATTTGACCAAATTAAATTTGGCTGAATTGCCTCATGTGAGAGATTTGTGATCTTCATCATCTGAACTCATTTTCAGTAAATTCAGCTTCTGGTATCAGACTTTGCACTCAGCTAGACTTTATTCATGGGAAGGGCCAGAGGGCGACCAAGTCCTGATCGGGGGGACATAAAGGAAGAAATGAAAATAAATTAAATTTGGTCACATTAGAGAGATGAGAAATATCTTTACATTAATAATCTTGATCAGCAAGTGGAGGCAACACGTTGAAAAGGTCTATAGAAGGTAAATTGGGTGTTTTGGGGTGCAGCATGTGGAACTTGATGTGGTAGTAGGGGGATCAGGTCTGGTTTACTGTCTGGTGGTGGTAGACTGGATAATATTGGGAGCTGTGGGATTGCTGATACTGGATCTGCAGTCTGTCTCATGATTTGTCCTTCCTCTTTACTAAAAGGTCAGAAATATCTCCATTTTTCTTCATTCTCATATCTTCATGAACATCATCATGTAGCGCTAGCTTAGTCAGCGCTAAGTAACGTGGATACTGAGGTTCTCTTTGAGCATCTTTATAATTTATTTTCAGCTCTAATGTCCAATAAATCTTGGTGAACTGAGATGTGTAGTCCCTAAACAGACCCACTGAAGACTAAATATGACCTGGTTTCCCCACATTATCTTAAAACCAATCCAGTTTTGGTATTTAACTAGATTAGCACTGCTGCGTAGCTTCATGCTAATATCAGGTTAACAGCCTTACATAACACCAGTAGTTGTACCTGCACAGGGACAAAATCTCTTTTAGAAATGTGCAGCCAGATGCCAGTATTTTTAAAGGACGACTGGCTGGGAAATTACTTTTAAATTTACTTCAAACTGGTGCAGTGTTACTGGTGATTCATGCAGGTATGGAAAGATTTTTCTGTCCTTCTCCTCTGTCAATGACCTGACATTGCAGCTTGGGTGTCTAATCAGATCACCCTGGCCACCCCTGTAGCTCCGCCCCTGACCAAACTTCTGGTATTTATTATCGTCCAGTCCACAGTTCCCAGTCTGTGCCCCAAAGAGGAATTACCAGTCCACCTGCTAACAGAGCAGAAAAACTATCTTCACAGCAAAAGAAATCAACGTTTTCATAATCTAGAAGGATTTTACAAGACTTTAAAAGTTTAATACTTTTTGTCTAAAATAAAAACTATGCGGTAGTAAGTGGTCAGTGGTCATTACTAAGAGATTTTTCTCATTTTTATGCTGAGGACCTTGATGAAGTAGCTGAGGTGTAGCCTGATGTTTAATGAATGGTGAGAAGAACCTTGTGTGGTTCTATGAGTTCACTGACTAGCATACAGAGGCGTTTACGTCCTAATGAAGTTTACATATATGGTTCTCCACCCAGAGAATGGTTGAGTCTATATTACTCTGGTGTCCTGGACCAAATATTTCCTTTTTTTGTATGCTTGGGGACACGAATACAAGTTTTATGACAGCTTTGTGAAACTTGAAGACTGCTATAAAAAGGTGTCTTTTTTCAGGACTCTTATCAAATCAAATCTTGAATTAGTGCCTTAAATAGTGTTTTTATTTCTCTGACAGTTTTTCTCCTGGATTTTTGTTTGGTGAATTAATTAAGTGATTTTTTGGTCAGTTTCTCTCTTTATATTTTTCTCCCTCTAGTTTCTCTCTTCTCTCCATCTGTATACCTGGCTGGTTTCTGCAGGTATTAGGCTGACTCACAGGTTGAATAATTTACTCTGTCCAAATGAGATCTCCCTGGCCTTAATGAAACCATTAATGAGACTCAGTGGGTTCAGACTTCACAATCAGTCACACAAAGTCTTACACAATCCCACAATCCTATACATGCATACTGTGAAAAAGGGACATCACATACAAACAAAACGCTGCTATTGGCTCCCATAATTGCACAAACACTCGCACATCAGAAGTGCTGACATGACCTGTTCACTGATGAGAATGCATGATGCTCAGTGGAAAGCAGCTCTGAGCTACACGGGTCAACTAGAAGTCACCAAATGGACTAAATGGCAGCCTGTTTGTGAATAAAAAGGTCTGTGTGCACATGCGTGTGATGTTCCAAATGCAGTTTGGTCATCAGTGTGGGACTTGCTTTACTAAATGCAGCACAGTTAGAACTGGATTGAAGTTCGACATGCTGGAGTTTGCTATAGAGAAAGTCTTGAAAAAAAATTAAAACATTGGACATTTCAGGAAAACTTCCCTGGTATCATATTAAAAAATCTGCATTATTCAGAGCACAAACAGGTGAAGGCAAATGAAGGAACGTGTCCTTGAGGAAAATGCATCATATGCAGAGATCAGCTGATGAGCAGCAGCAGGTATCTGAAGCTGCTGGTGAGCCTCTCCATGCAGGATCCTCCAGAGGCTGCAGCTGAGCCTAAAGCTGAATCTGGGCCTCCCTTAGCCAAAGATCACAGAGAGACATGTTTTCAATTAGTTTAATTCACCAACGAATGCCAATCAAAGAAGCTGTCCTGTTAACAATCTGTAAAACAAACGGAAGATTAAACCGTTCAGTCTTTGGGTGAAATCTAGCTGATGTGTACTGCTCAATGGTCCAGACAGATGGCGGTCTGGATGGCTGGTGGACGGCCACCATGTCCCAATAAAGCTGCTACGTCAGCAAGGTGGAGGTGGTGTGATGTTCTGGGATGGGATAATGTGGAGAGAGATGGTAGGACCCCTTATGGTTGTCTCTGATAAGACGGTCCGGTTTCTAACGGAATATTTCCTGCCAGGAAGAAGCGTTCCTTCTGCAGTACAGACAACGCTCCATCCCATGCTGCAGACATACCAGCAGGAACTTTGGCTGTTATGGGTATGAAGGAAGATAAGGTCATGGTGGGGTCACCATCATTGCCTGACCTCCACCATATTCAGAACCTGGTCCATTAGGGTGGGGGGCAGCAGACCTCCAAACAGCAGCTTTAGGAGGGGATTCTGGTCTCAATGAGATCCAGGCAGATCCATGGACTTCCAAGTTTGATGGCTGAGAGTGGGTTGTATCAGAGAAGGGCTCCATGTTAACGTGGAACCGAACGTTCAAAAAGTCTTTTTTTTGTTTACAAAAATTATCTTTATAATGAAAAGCTTTTTCACTTTTTTACAAACTGTTTAATGTTTTGAAACTGTTCTGCAGAATAATTTGGAACTCTGTCAAATGAAATTTATTATTTTATTGTGATTATGTGTTGATGCCATTTACTATTTCTACATATATGTAATGCCTTTGTTTTATGTAAAGCACTTTGAATTGTCCTGTACATGAAATGTGCTGTACAAATAAACTGCCTTGCCTATAATTTCCACCTGTTGTCTGTTCCATTTACAGCATGTGGAACTGATCAGTGTTGTTTCCTAAGTGGACAGTTTGATTTTACACAAGTGTGACTGACTTGGAGTTACACTGTGTTGTTTAAGTGTTCCTTTTCATTTTTATAGCAGCAAAATACATTTTTTATTGTTTAATTCTTTATCTTTATTTTTTAATGTTAATTGTGTTTACAAGCTTTTGCTCTTTTAGCTATGTACAAAGAATTTGGACGTACATCTAGCTTTAAAGTCTTGGTGATGGCTTGATGTGTATCATTAACATATTAGGCTTATACAACAACAATGGTTATAAAAATGACCAGGACGGTTATAATGGATGCCAGGTGAAACGGTGTGCATGCTGTGAGGAGGATGGAGGTCTTACTTGTTGTTCTGACTCCAGTCGCAGCCAAACACTGCAGCAGGATGTTTATATTTATGCAGGATTTTACCATCAATGGTTCGGATGATGCTGTTGTGTGAACATAGATAAAACACAGTGAATCTTTATGTACCACAAATTCAAAGCAGCTGTCTGAGCAGACGTGGACTCACCAGAACCCGTCTCCGCTGCAGGTGGCGATCCTCTTTGAGTCTTTATGGCTCCACGATATACAGAAGATACCGTTCTTACCATGCTGGAGGAAAGCAGAGGTCATCAGTGCAGACACCATCATAAACAAAAATTTTAACAAATTTCAGAGAAATCGGCCACATTGTAGGCTGTTAATCATGTGATTTCCCCAGATTAATAATAACTAGTTTAATATTTAACAGCATTTTTAAGGAACCTCATTAAAGCGAGTGATGATTTTTCCTTTCCTCACGTCCCAGATGAACGCTCCATTACGAGACGTCGCTCCTGCGATACAGTTCAGGTCTCCTTCAAAATACCGAGAAAAGTCAACAACTTTCATGTCACAACACAAACAGCCGTACGGACCGACACAAACACAGTCGAAACTAAGTTTAACTACGATAGAGTCAGACTGTACTAACCTGGCTATTAGAAACAAAGTTTAACTACGATAGAGTCAGACTGACCTACAGCAGACCTCCAGCCTGCTGGAGCACCACCAGGGGCCCACTCACACTCCTC
>JBAGKM010000008.1:34733300-34748356 GCA_037177155.1 Melanotaenia catherinae
ACTCATTGATTCAAATGATTTACCTAGTGACATGATAGCAAGTGTTTTCTTTTATCCTCTGTTATTTTGTCTTTTTTTTTTTTTTTTTTTTTACCTTTATACAAGAATGAGTGACGGGAGCACAGCATTCTACCAGGTGAAACTTTCTTTTGGGACTGTTTATGAGACCTTTGGGACACAGCTAAGCTAAGCTTGAACGTTAGCCTGCCCCTGAGCAGGCTAGTTCTGGTGCATAAGTTACCATAGTTACTCAGAGGGCAATAATAAGCCACGTTGATGGAACAGAACTCTGGCTTAAATGGGCCAGACTTATCAAGATAAGCCTGGCTTTCCCTTAATCCAGCTTTGTGAAATACCCTCCAGGTCACCAGTGTATCACAGAGTAACAGAGTAAGAATATAAATGAAAATACGTACACTACCGTTCAAAAATTTGGGGTCACTTTGCCATAGGATTCAATAGGTCAGTGACCCCAAACTTTTGAACGGTAGTGTAGCACACTTAAATAATTCCTTGATGAGTATCCCTATAAATGTATTTAGACCGGTTAGCTCACGTTAGATCAGAGCTGGCTGAGTTAGCTCTTAGCTACAGGCAACTCAGAGTTTGATAGACGTCAATCATCCACCCCCACACTCACAGCCCCCCTCTCAGCTCAGACACTTTGCCCATTTTTGTATTTTCTGGGAGTGATGGCAGGTATGATGCTGCTACGGGTGATTTCATTAAGCATCCATCCATCTATATACAGTCTATGGTCCTCCCCTTACAGTCATAGAAAACCACACCCACCAACGCTTAGCTGCTGTCTGTCAATCATTTCTCCCTGTGTATCCCCTCCTGCCCACTCTCCGCTTCCTGATCACCCCCCCAATCCTTGCAGGCATTTGTCAAATTCAGCAGTGGGTGGAATAGTGGAATTGCACAAAAAGTAGCGTGTGTTGTTACACCTGTTTCTGTTTTAAGGTTTAATTAGTGTAGGAGAACTTTACATGGAACTTCAACAGGAAGACTGGATGTTATTAGAGAAAACCTTTAAATAAACAAGTAATTGAACAGGTACTTCTTTTCTGAGTAAAACTAAACAGGTACTTATAAATTCCCACAATTTTAGTTACTAGATACTGTTCCCACTAATTTCTTTTACCTGAGGTTTTCCTCCAGCGCGTTCCTTGATGGATCAAAATATGACAGACTACTTCTCTCAAGTTAACCAATTTATTAATTACAATTGATATGAGAATGTGCAATTACAGAATCCTGGATTCATATAATCTGTCCACTGAACTAATACTCATCCTTGAATCCTTATAAATATATGTGTCTGACTATACACAGTTTTGCTGTCTAAAGCTGCAGTTGCAGAAGTTGGATTGGCTGCAGTCTCAGGTCCTAAAAAACAGGAACAAGACGACAATACACAGGCAAACAGGAGATTTCCTCTGGACTCCATCTGCTTAGGTCCTAAAAAACAAGAAGAAGACAATACACAGGCAAACAGGAGATTTCCTCTAGACTCCACTTAGACATTTCCTGTAAGTGTAACATTTCACATGTTGTTTTACCAGCATACACGATTAGTCAGCCTCTCACATGTTCTTCACACTTACCCCTATATGAACTTAAAGAAAAGAGATATATTCAATATGATTAATAGAGTATAAATGAAAATAAGTAGCACACTTAAGTAATTCCTTGATAAGTATCTTAATAAATTTATCTACAATAGCTAACCTAACCATAACTTTCCCATAATTATGTTTCCCAAACATTTATCAGATAAATGCATGAATGAGGTTCAGCAATCAGCATTTTTTCATATTTCCATAACAGAGGTTATGCTTCATTTTCGTAGACTTGCCAGAATTTAAATGAACTGCAACTCTGGACAAATTTATTCAAATTAAACACTTTTATACGTGTGTGTACAGGGAGTAATTTAGTGATATCTCATTTATTACTTCAAAATCTTCAGAATGATCACTGTGTAGCATTAATGATTAAAATGAATTTCTAGTCAGGGCACCACCTCTTACCAATATGGGATTAGTTTGCTATAAAATAGTTTATTTAGACATATCCATCTGAAGGCTACATGTTTGTTGCTTGTTTTCAGAAAACACTGGAGTGCAAGTATTGTCACCACTTTATAGCAGAACCTAGATTAATTAACGGTTCCATATTATACAGTTTTTTCAACAATTTCATATGGGTGTCAGAGGTCCAACAACATTGTGTTCAAAGTGTATTACCCCACACTCAGCCTTGGACCTTAATTTTAGCTATTCCAAAAGTTGCTCTAGTAAGCTCTACGGAGAGCAGGCTGTTTCTCTATCTGAACCATTAAATGTTCACGAGTGGTACCTGTCCACAACAGATCCACGCCCTTCTCTTGGAGAGGATCTGGCTTTTGCTGGTGCCCGCTTTGTGATTTTAGAGCAGGACTATTCAATTCGGTCCTGCGAGGACCATAATCCAGCAGGTTTTCCATGTATCCCTGCATCAACACACCTCCATCAAATTAATTGGATCATGTTCTGCACAATGACTAATTCATTTGAGTCAGGTGTGTTGAAGCAGGGATACTTGGAAAGTCTACTGGATTGCAGCCCTCGTAGGACCAAATTCAGTAGCCCTGTTTTAGAGGGCAGTCTCAGCTAGCTGGGTGGGCGGGACAATGGCAGTATCTACTACAGGAGGTAGTGGTTATTTCCTTTCGTGAGGTCACAAAGGGAAAGATCTCAGATTCACCCATTTGAGCACACATTTGCTAAAAAGTAGAGCAAGCAAGTGAGAGAGGTAACAGCATTTTCTCATCTTTGGACCTCATACACAGGCTATGAGGACACATATAAACCATTAGAAAGTGAATTTTGTAAAACATGGAACCTTTAATCTGTGATGGACAAAGGTTTTAGTCCAGTTTTTATTTAGTGAACTACATTTTCGTCTAGTCATTATTAGTCCACGAAAATGCATTCTGGTTTTATCCCAGTTGTTGTTTATTAACGGGGGTTTTAGTCTTGTCTAGTCTAGGTTTTGTCTGGTGCACAATGTGCGTTGATGAAAATATTTTTCTTTAGTTTTTGAAATTAACACTATCGAGGACCAACATTGGACACCCCTGGGCTAGACATACCTTAAGATATGACCAGATTTTGGACTGATCTCTGGACGTCACAGAAAGATCAGTCAAATTAAATAAGTTGAGTTGAGTAGCTGAGTAGAACTTTATTGATCCCTTGAGCAGGTACCCTGAGGGAAATTAGATTTCCCGGAGCAGCGTAACACCCATTTACATAAGAAGAACAAAACTTATGGAATTAAAAGATTAGAAGAAGACTAAAAACATTGTATACACACATATACATCCATACATACACATATGTAAAAGCTATAAATGGCTATTAATGCACAACTATAAAAATTTACCTGTTTACTGCACAGTAAAGCACAATATGTGGAGAATGAAATGCTCAGTGTTTCTGTGAATGCTTGCTTCTGCTCCTGATGCCCTTTCTCCCGAGAGCGAGTCCAGCTTGAGACCGACCACTGACCCAGCCCGCCTGATCAGTTTGTCCAGTCGTTAACAGCCGTTGTTGGATGTTGCTGTTTCTTCTTCTTTGTTTTTCTGGATGTTGCTGTTTCTTCTTCTTTTTTTACTGGTTGTTGCTGTTTCTTCTTTGTTTTTCTGGATGTTGCTGTTTCTTCTTCTTTGTTTTTCTGGTTGTTGCTGTTTCTTCTTTGTTTTTCTGGTTGTTGCTGTTTCTTCTTCTTTGTTTTTCTGGATGTTGCTGTTTCTTCTTCTTTTTTTACTGGTTGTGTAAAGACCTTTGTGCTGCTCTCATGTATGAAAAGTGCTATATAAATAAAATTTTGATTCATTTATGGATTGAAATGCAGAAATGACTACAAGGTCCAGGAAATGCACGGTACAGGAAGCCATTCCTGACCACAGCCACGTCTCAATGCAATAAGATGCACGATAAATAATAAATGACGAACAACGGTTTTTGATTTTTTTTATGTTCAAATTAATTTCCCCTTTTGTGAGAGGTAATGTATTATTTGCATAGCCTCGTATTTAAGCAAAAACATGGTGCTGGGTTTAGTCATTGTGTACATAATGTATGCTGGTGTGTCCTGTACACACACCCACCATCACAAATGAAAAATACCCACTCAAACACATAATACCCTCTTTCAGGTGAAGGACCTTTATGAGCGTAGGCATAGATAAAAACATAATGAACAACACACATACTCTGAGTTTATCAGTGTAATAACGTCCACAGAGATTTGTCTCTGCTCACTCACACAGAGGCAAACCTCGTCCATGCAGACACGAAGAAAATAACGATGAGACAAAATCACCACCAATAATGTAAAACACAGACACTGGAATTCAGTATATAATGAGTTTTACAGTAAAGAGCCCTTTTAATCACACCCAATCATACACTCATGCATAGTCACGCAAATGTAATCCATTGTTTGTGTCCACAGACACAATTTCTATTATTTTTCATGCTGTTGAGGACAAAAACAGCTCCAGAAAGTAAGAAAGCGTCTCATATTTCATTAAGTACTGGTGTTTTCACCAGATTATATTGAATAACTGGATAACAATTCAATGTATGTTCGTATATATTCTGTCACGGCACGATTTCCATCCAGCAATCAATACGAGACGATTTAAAAGTCAATTCTATTCAGAGCAAATCACAAAAACAGCAAAATTATCCAAATGTTAATTTATTCCCGAGTTTAATTTAACTTAAAACCAATGTGCTCTTTTAACAAAACAGACTGTGTCATGGCAGCATTTATCTCGTCTGGTTGAGCGGCTGCCCCATATACAGACGTTACTGCTCCTTAGTGCAGTAGGCTCAGGGTTGAATCCCAGTCCCAGGCCTTCGATGCGTCTCATCCCCTGGCTTCGCTTCCTCTGAACCCCTTTCCGGTCAGAAAAGGCCACTAGAGCCAAAGGCCACGTTCACAGTGCAGCTCAATTCCAAATTTTTGTGACTCATCTCAGAGGCCACTTATTCTATGTGGTCCTGCATCAGACACGTTTATCTGTGTCGACGTATTTCAGACGTTGACGTCACAGAAGTGAGACAAGCATCTCGATTCAGTGTGGTCCAACAACCAGGCAAAAAAAGGATTTTAATTAAAAGTAGGATTTAAGTTTTAAAAGCTGCAGTATGAACGTAGCCTGGAAGCTGAAGCAGAGGGCGAAGAGTGTGTGTGAATCAGAATCCAAATGGAAGACCACACACACACACACACACAAATGAAAGCGCTTGGCTGAGATTTGGTGTCATAGTTTAAGTTAGGAATTGAAATGTAATAATAAGGTTAAAGTTATGAAACCTTTATAGATTGCAGTAAAACTCGCCCTGTAATTAAGGGTGCACGACACATATTTTCAAACAGCACATATACAAGTACTTTTGAGTACTTACTGGTATTAAGTACCGTTCTGAGTACTAATAAATCCAGAATACAGTTTAGTGGTAAGGAGTGAGGACCAGAACTTTGAATGCGATGACTGAGCGGTTCATCATGTGATGAACCAAATGGGCCATCCTCTAAGTCAGGGGTTCAAACTCCGTGTGTGAGGGTCGCCATCCTGCAGGTTTTAGTTGTTTCTGAGGTTTCTGATGGATTTGGTTCACCACCGTGATAAAGCACCTACATGCCTACATTTAAAATGGTCTAAGTAACATCTATGTTGTTGCTTTAATCTCTTTACATTACGTTGTTTTTTTGACAGCTCTGTTTTTGAACCTTGGTATGAGGTTCTGTAGTATTGGAACACTTTTAGGAATACCAAGTACACACACGTAGTATTGGACTGATACCCGATGGTGGTATATCACATCAGAATGCTGGAAGGCATGAAAAATATGCAAACTTGGTCTTTGTCGACAGGACTGCATAGCGTTCTTCAACATGGCTATATTCCAGTTTTCCGTGGAAGTGGATGATATGCACAACCACAGCTCTCTGTTCACTGGCTGCGAGGTCCTGTTTGCAAAGTAAATGACATGAAACTCACTTCTTGCCCTGCAACTATCATCGCTTCTTAAAGCATCAATTTGACCAGTATGATCCAGCAAAGCTTCTTCAGTAAAATTTACCGTTTGATCTAAAGGTTAAATAGACAAAAATTTAAGTCCCAGTCACATGTAAAACATCTAGATGTCATTTCAAGCTGCTTTACTTAAGAACCAGTAGATAAACTTTTACAATTTCTCCAACAAAGAGACATCTTTAAATCTGTGTAAAGTGAAATCTGTGAAACCTTGATAATGGGTGGGAGATCACTGCTGTTTGTGTTTTATTTTTATCTGCATGTCAGCAACAGCTTTTCCAAGTAAACAATGTGAACCGAGTATTAACCAGTCGATGCAATTCACTCAGATCCAGCAGAAACAAATAAATCATATGATTAAAAAACACACAAACAAGACAATTTTAAACTAATAAACACTTTCATTGACACTGCTGGATGTTTTAATCTAGGTCATACATCAACCATCCTTAGATAGCTTCTCACACTTTTTTTCCTTCTTAATTTGCTTGAAGACAATAATGATGAAATGAATCTTGATCACAGCTACAGATCATGATTGTTTCACTGTTCCCTTGTGTTTATTTCCACCACTCAAGTAATAAACCCCTCCCGTGGTGCTCGTCTTTCTTTCCAGCCAGCTCATGCACCAGCAAGGGAACAAGGAATGGTTTAATTCTTCCATGTAGACATGCCTCATGGACGGAGGAAAACTTCAACATTCCATTAAGATAAGATAAGATAAGATAAGATGTACTTTATTAATCCTGAAGAATTGTTCTTCTTGGGATTTAAGGTAGAAGTAATAGGACCAACAGCTTTTTAGAGATGATATTTCTAGAATTTGTTGACAGTAGACACTGAAAAAAATAAAATAATGTACATCAACTGAACATAAGTACGTAATTTCTATCCTGGGAAAGTTCCCGAAGCAAAGCATTGAGGTGTATTAAATCCTGACTCCCAGCTCGTACTTTAAGTGAGATTTCTTTGTGAATGTAAAGTGAGCTTCGCTCTGATGGATTTTCTGGTTGTATACAAACAAGTTAGCAGTAAAAAATGTTTATTTATCAAACTCTTGTAATGAAACCATGTTTTTTTGCGGATGCTGACCCGTGTCATGCAGGTTGAGTAGCTGACAGCGGCGAGACGCCAGGTAGGCTGCCTGGTCCACGGTTTGCCAGAATATTCTACTAGAACTTTTACCCAGGCACAGACAGCCAGTCTGTCTGTCCGTTTCATGCTCTTCTCTTTTCTGTCTGGATGTTTGTGAAATGAACACTCCAGTTTCTTTTCTGTTTGCGTTGTAATAATAGAATCCAGAATAAACCTGTTCTAGAGGAAGAGGAACCTGATATTCTGCTGTGACTTGGCGCCGTCTAGAAAACAAGATCTGTTTGGTTTTGGTGGAATTTCCTGGAGTGTAATATAGCAAACAAGACGTCACATTTAGGACTTAAGACTGTAAAAACACAACAAAAAAAGAAACAACTTACAACAGAACTTCACTCTGACCTTTTCAGATTCTCTTTCCTCATCCTCCAACATGGCTGCTAAATATCAGTCCGTCCTTGGTTTTTAAAGAACTGTTGCGAGTACATGTCTGTTTGTATTATTTGTCTGTGCACCTGCTGAAGCTGGCTGTCCTTCTGCACCAGCCCACACACTTATTGTGGGTTTACTGGCTGAAGAAAGCTCTTATACCATTCTCTGTTCATTTTCTTCTTTCCACTGATAAAAACATGATGCGACACAATATTTCCTGTCAGAGAGGACGGAGAATGATGGCTTCTGTTGAATTTAATATAATGAATTAAAACTGTTAATTTGATGCTGATCAGCTTCTAGTTAATACATTTTTGCTCTCATTAAGTAAATAGAGTAAATGAATAAAACTATCATTGCTTATATATAGTCAGGTGAAAAAGAAGATCCAACCTCTTTAATTGTTTAGGTTTCATTAGTTATTTATCATATTAATGTTTATATGCTAAAACTGAACAAAAACTAAGTCTTAGTGAAGCAGTCTGTGAAGATGGTGAGAAAGACAATCACCAGGCCGTCCCCACCACTTCAGCCCGAGGTCAGACTGGGCGAGGCTCAGAGCTAAAACTCAGACCTTCCAGGCCTCAGTTAGCTTGTTAAATGTTAAAGTTCATGACAGTGCAGAACAACACTTAACCTTTATGGCTTGACTGGAATGGTTGCAGGAGAAAGCCCCTTCTCTCTAAAAAGAACGTGGCAGCAGGACTTATGCAACCCTTTACTCAGTCAAAGCCTGGACTAAGGACCCAACACAACAAACTCATGAGGTCTGAAATGAGCCTGGAGGATGAGAAATAATACGTATCACACTGTTTAATGACGACACAACAGGCCCAAACGTGCAGTTTGGGAGGATAGAAAATCTAATTAACCTGCGCCAACTTTTTATTAAGGGAAGGAAATAGAAGCAGACCTGGGTGTGTAATAAATGTGATCTTTCTCCAGGTCACCCAGTGACTTATTGTTTGTAAAACCATCCTCTCTACTGAATCCGGGTGCAGCATGTCCCAGGTGTGCGGATCAGCTCAGTTCCATACGGTCAATGGTTCGTCATCCAGTAACAGAAAGTTGTTTAGAAGGTCTTTAACCAGAGGGGATCCGGTCTCTCTCTGTTCAGGTCTCTGGTTCTCCCACTCAGACTTTATCTGTTGTGGGTTACACTTTGGTTGGCAAAGCTTCACCTAAACAGACCACGAGACTTCTGGAACAACCGAAGAGTCACTGCTCATCGTCACAAACCCCTCATACAAACGTCTAAAAACAAAAGAACCCTAACATCCTGAACCTAACCGGAAGCCAGTGAATTGAGGAAAGTGTCGGCATTATGTGCTGGCGTTTCTTTATCCAGTGAGGAGACGAGCTGCTGCATTCTGGACAAGCTGCAGACGGTTGAGATCCAGCCAATGCTGACGTAGAGTTACAGTAGTCCCTGTACTTCAACTTAGTCCTGCTTGTGGTTATACATGCCAGTTCACTGTCCCCGAGGACGCCACTGTTTCTGCCTGCCTGCCTGCCTGCCTGCCTGCCAACCTGCCCCGACACCAGCATATTTCCTTTTTGTAAATAAAACCTGTTTGTGATTCAAAGGCTTCTCGTCTGCTCTTGGGTCCTTACAGCCTCCGTCATGACAGAACGATCCGGCCAAAGAATGGACCCAGCCGACGCTAAGCCGGACCCTCAGTTGGACAGGCTTCATCAGATCCTCGCCAACCAAGGTGTGTTACTGGGACAACACACACAGAACATCCAGTACATTGGGGATCAGCAGCAAGCGATTCTACAAGAACTGACACAAATAAAGGGGAGCTTTGCTCAATCACCATCGGGGACTCCTCCAACTACTGCTCCTTCTGCCTCTGCCGATCATTCTGCCACGTCCTCGGTAAGAGAAATTCATATACCTGATCCACGAAAGTATTCAGGTGAATTGGGAAAGTGTCGCAGTTTTCTACTACAGTGCTCCTTTGTTTTTGAACAGAAGACACAATCATATGCTAGCGACACAGCTAAGATACATTATGTAACTAACTTGCTGGATGGAAGGGCACTCTCTTGGGCTGATGCATTTTTGAACAGACCCGCCTCTCGGGGCCTCACTTATGATACTTTTGCTCAGGAAATGAAAAAGACTTTTGATCTTTCAGTAAGCGGTAGAGATGCCGCCAAGAACCTCCTTTCACTCAAACAGGGAAACATCAGTGTAGCTGAGTATTCCATCGAGTTCCGCACGTTGGCTGCAGAGTCTAATTGGAATGATGACGCTCTCTACGATCTTTTTCTGAACAGCTTGGCTGAAAGAGTGAAGGATGAGCTTGCTGCCCGTGACACTCCTCAGTCATTCGATGACCTGGTTTCCCTGGCCATTCGCATTGATAACCGCTGGAGAGAGAGGCAACGAAATAAACCTCCTTCTGTCCTGAATTTCCCATTCCCAGCCACCACTGAGATGCCAGGTATTCCAGCTCCTCCCTCGCCTGTGGATGAACCTATGCAGCTCGGTCGTGCCCGCCTGACCCAGACTGAGCGCCAGAGGAGGTTACAGATGGGAGAGTGTCTCTATTGTGGCAGAGGTGGTCATTTCATCCGGTCCTGTCCGGTTCGGCCAAAAGAGCAGGCCCGCCAGTGAGGATTGGGGCACTGGTGGGCCTGTCCTCTTGTAATTCTAAGACCCCCACCAATACTCAGCTAAAAGCAACCATTTGTGTTAATGAGCGACCTTTTCCTGTCTCAGCTCTTATTGACTCTGGTGCAGAAGCCTGTTTCCTCGATGTCACCCTAGCCTCAGAAATGGGACTTTCCCTACTCCCTTTGACCGCACCCCTTACCGCCAATGCCTTAGATGGCCGTCTTATTGCTGAGGTAACGCACGTCACCCCTCCACTTACACTGGTTTTGTCTGGCAACCATATTGAATCTATCCAGCTCCATGTAATTCCCTCTCCAGATGCTCCCCTGGTTTTAGGACATCCTTGGTTAAAGATTCATAACCCTCATATCAACTGGAACCTTGGTAACATTGTAAATTGGAGTTCTTACTGTCATCAAACCTGTCTCCGTTCTGCTCTCATACCCTCTGATCCAGCTCCATCAGAAGCGACCTGTCCTTCCGATCTATCGACGGTCCCCACAGAGTATCATGATTTGTCCGAGGTGTTCAACAAGAGTAAAGCGCAGTCCCTTCCTCCTCACCGTCCTTATGATTGTTCTATTGACCTGTTACCAGGAGCCCCGTTGCCGTCCAGTCGTTTATACAATCTGTCCAAACCAGAAAGGCAAGCTATGGAGAAATATATTAAGGAGTCCTTGGCTTCCGGCATCATCCAACCATCATCTTCTCCCCTGGGTGCAGGATTTTTCTTCGTAGAAAAGAAGGATAAGACCCTCCGTCCCTGTATCGACTATAGAGGTCTTAATAACATCACTATCCGTAATAAGTATCCCCTTCCTCTAATCAACTCTGCCTTCGAAGCACTTCAAGATGCTACCATCTTTTCAAAGTTAGATCTGAGAAATGCATACCACCTGGTGAGAATCCGAAAGGGTGATGAATGGAAAACTGCTTTCAAGACCCCTTTGGGTCATTTTGAATACCGCGTCATGCCTTTTGGTCTCACAAATGCTCCTGCTGTTTTTCAGGCCCTGATCACCGATGTCCTAAGAGATTTCCTGGACAGATTTGTGTTCGTCTATTTGGATGATATCCTGATTTTTTCCCGGTCTCCACAGGACCACACAAACCACGTCCGACAGGTCCTCCAGAGACTACTGGAGAACAGACTTTACGTCAAAGCTGAAAAATGTGAATTCCACGTCCCTTCAATTTCTTTTTTGGGCTACATTTTTGCAGGTGGGCAGATGAAGGCAGATCCCGATAAAATAAAGGCAGTGGTTGACTGGCCGACTCCTTCCTCGGTTAAGCAGGTCCAGCGTTTCCTGGGTTTTGCCAATTTTTACAGACGTTTTATTCGAGATTTCAGCCGGATTGCTGCACCGCTAACACAATTAACATCTCCAAAAAGACCATTCCTCTGGACAGAGGCAGCAGAACGGGCCTTCCAGAAATTAAAGAACAGTTTCACTTCTGCTCCTGTTTTGCACCAACCTGACCCTTCTCTGCAATATATTGTGGAAGTTGATGCCTCTGATACTGGGGTAGGGGCAGTCCTGTCTCAGCGGTCCCCTGTCACCAATAAGCTTCATCCCTGTGCTTTCTATTCCCGTCGTTTAAGCCCAGCTGAACGAAACTATGATGTTGGCAACAGAGAGCTCCTAGCAGTGAAACTAGCCTTGGAGGAATGGCGACACTGGCTGGAAGGTGCGGAAGTCCCTTTTTTGGTCTGGACAGACCACAAGAACCTAGCTTACCTACAGACAGCTAAGAGACTTAACCCCCGGCAGGCTCGGTGGTCTCTGTTCTTTGGCAGATTCAATTTTACCCTGACCTACAGGCCGGGAACCAAGAATGCTAAACCTGATGCTCTTTCTAGAATGTTTTCTCCAGAAGACCCTCCTGCGAGCCCTGAGAACATCCTCCCTGCCTCTTGTGTGGTGGCTGCTGTTACCTGGGAGGTAGAGCGAGCTGTCCGAGAGGCCCAGCAACATCATCCGGTCCCAGGTAACTGCCCCCCTAACAGATTGTTTGTGCCTCCTAACGTCCGTTCGCAGGTTATCCAGTGGGGGCATTCATCTCGTGTGGCATGTCATCCTGGGTCTAGTAGGACCTTTTCCCTCATTAGACGGAGGTTCTGGTGGCCAACTATGGATAAAGACATCAAGGAATTCGTGGCTGCTTGTGTCAGCTGCTCGCGTGGGAAGGCTTCTACCCAGCCACCTATGGGGTTGTTACATCCGCTACCTGTTCCCAGCCGACCCTGGTCTCACATAGCCCTGGATTTTGTTACTGGTCTGCCCCCATCCAGAGGTAACACCACTATACTCACCGTTGTCGATAGGTTCTCCAAGGCCGCACATTTCATCGCTCTGCCCAAGCTCCCCACTGCCACAGTTATGGCTGACCTCCTGTCTCAGCATGTGTTTCGGATTCATGGTATTCCTCTGGATATTGTCTCTGATAGGGGACCCCAGTTTGTGTCTCATGTCTGGAAGTCTTTTTGCCACGCTCTTGGAGCTACAGTTAGCTTGTCGTCTGGTTTTCACCCACAGACTAATGGCCAGGCGGAACGGACCAACCAAGACCTGGGGGCTGCTCTACGCTGTGTGGCTGCTTCTAATCCGTCAACTTGGAGTGACCATTTATGTTGGGTGGAGTACTCTCACAATTCTCTGGTCTCGTCAGCCACTGGACTCTCCCCTTTCGAGTGTTCTTTGGGATATCAGCCCCCCCTGTTTCCTGAGCAAGAGGTTGAGATTTCTGTCCCCTCGGTGCAGCATCATGTCAGGCGCTCTCGCCGGCTTTGGAGAGTCACCAGGTCAGCTCTCCTTCGCACGGCCGAGCGTAACCGGCGGTTGGCTGATCGCCGTCGGGTCCCAGCCCCTGTTTATACCCCAGGTCAGAGGGTGTGGCTGTCCTCCCGTCACATCCCTCTGCGGACTGAATCACGGAAGTTGTCTCCCCGGTTTATTGGGCCTTTTCCTGTTGCCAGGATCGTGAATCCGTCGGCTGTTGCCCTCAGGCTGCCGTCCAGCATGAGGGTCCATCCGGTGTTCCATGTGTCCCAGCTGAAACCGGTGTCCGTCAGTCCTTTGGTCCCTCCTTCCGTGCCCCCTCCTCCCGCCCGGCTCATCGATGGTCTTCCTGCCTTCTCTATCCGGCGCCTTGTGGATGTCCGCCGTCGTGGGCGCTGCCTTCAGTACCTGGTGGACTGGGAGGGCTACGGCCCTGAGGAGCGTTCTTGGGTTCCTCGGTCTCGGATCTTGGATGCGGGGCTTGTCCGTGCTTTCCATCGTCGTCGTGGTGGGTCGCCGGGTGGCTCCCGTTGAGGGGGGGGTACTGTCATGCCTCCGCCTATCCTGGCAGTAGTCTGTGTGTGTGTGTGGGTGTGTGCATATGGATGTGGGCGTGCCTTCTTTGCAGGAGGAGTGTCTGACTCTGGCAGCAGGTTTCTCACAGCTGTGGATAATCTTCTCATCACCCAGACAGCATTTATGCCCTGGTCTGTTCACAAACCTCTGCCGGATCGTCGCTTGCATTTGTGTGGTAAAAGTTTGGTTTTCTTCAATTTGCTTATGGTTCTTTGCTCATGACCTGTGTGAATTAACTTTTTGATTCAACTCTGTTCTGAAGTTACCTGCCAGTTCACTGTCCCCGAGGACGCCACTGTTTTTGCCTGCCTGCCTGCCTGCCTGCCAACCTGCCCCGACACCAGCATATTTCCTTTTTGTAAATAAAACCTTTTTGTGATTCAAAGGCTTCTCGTCTGCTCTTGGGTCCTTACAGCCTCCTCCATGACAGAAATGAACAGAACAGACAGTGAATAGGACACAGTTAAATCAGTTTACTCAGATTACCTGTCAGAATTTAACTGAACACTTGAACAACGTATACATGGGTCCAAATCAAATAGTGTTGATTTATCTCTTTTTGGAGCGGTGGTAGAAAACCCTAGTTCAGTTTAAATACTGATTCTATTTTACTGGGTTAAAATTCGTTATTATATATAACCTCTTTCATTGGATTATTTAACTATACAAGATTATCCCCATATTAACTTTACAAGGTCTAAAATCAGCTTTTCTGAACTTCTAAAAATTAGATACAGAATGTAGTTTCCTAAAATAAAGAAGTCATTTTTAGCTAAAAAAACATCAATTCTGCCTACACAACAAACATTTTAAAACAGTTTTAACAAAATAAAAGTACTTAACAAGATGACCACATGTCACTTTAGTAGGTAGATCTGTTCAACAGCTTGTTAATACAAATATCGAATCAGCCAATCACATGGTAGCAGCTTAAAGCATTTAGTCATGTAGACACGGTCAAGATGACTTGCTGAAGTTCAGACTCAGCAAGTTTGAATTCAGCAAATCGTGGGGGATATTTTCTTGGCCCGTAGTTTAACCTCCATAGCCTACCTGAGTATTATTGCTGACTGTGGTCATCCCTGTATGACCACAGTGTAGCATCTTCTGATGGCTACGTCCAGCAGGATAATTCACAATGTCACAAAGCTCAAATCATCTCCAACTCCTTTCTTTAGCACAACAGTCATTTCACTGGACTCCAGTGGCCTCCACAGTCACCAGATCTCAATCCAACAGAGCAGCTTTGGGATGTGGTGGAACGGGAGATTCTCTTCATGGATGCAGCCGACAAATCTGCAGCAACTGTGTGATGCTGTCATGTCAATATGGAGCGAAATCTCTGAGGAATGTTTCCAACACCTTGTTGAATCTGTCCATGGATTTTATTCTGGGATTTGGACAAAGGACATTTATGGTGATTTTTATTGGAGGACTTTGTGAATCAAGA
>JBAGKM010000008.1:34771624-34787003 GCA_037177155.1 Melanotaenia catherinae
ATTGACAACTGGCGGATTAATCTGAGTTAGATCAACAAAATAGTGCAATACTGGGTCCTAAAACTAGCGGGGTTACAAAGATAACTAGGCATTTACCGTCCTTGGTCAGGAAGGGACAAAATCAGCCCGATAATCTTTATGTCTTTACCTAGCCGAAGTAGAGAAATATGCTCCAACAAATCACACTCAAAAAAGTGACTATTTACAAGCTATTGATAGAGGTATTCAAGCCCAACCGTCGTCAGCAGATTTTTCTTTTGTTACTTATTTAACTTTAACAGTTCCAGATTAATTATTATATGAAACAATCTTTTATTGCATTGCTATAAGAGGCTTATGGACGTACAATTAATGTTGAGGCTCTAAAGTAGAGAGCATTTGACCCTGCTTTCTACAGAGGAAAAAATAAATGAGTAAATAAAAAAATAATTAGACGGTATTGTTGTTGTACATGTTTTGTACATGATTTTAAAGGTTAAATTATTTATTCTAAGATTTTAAATGAACTGTGTTAAATTGGTATTTATTTATTTAGAGTTTATTTACTTTAAGTTATTTCTAGGTTTTGGACACAGATTAGTTTTCTTGTGTGTGGCAATAAAATTTAATCAAATCGTTTACATTTTTTCACTTAAAAATTTGCTAAGTTCATAGCATTTTTTTGTGTCGAGGAGTTGTGGGCTTATCGGTTTATGAAGATTTGTAGGTTTATCAATCATAGCAGAGTGCAAGAATTGTTGATGTCCTTGTTAATCATTTCAGATAATTGCACCTGTCTGTCCTTGCAAAGCACAATGTTATAAATGACAGCAGAAAGAAATGTGATCTCTCTTGACAGCAAACACTCAATTCATCTGGCTGCAGCGTTCTGAATCAGTTGAAACATCTACAGGGAATTACTTGAACACCCAGCTAAGATGGCAAGGCAGCAGTCTGCTTTGCAGCAAATACTTAAACTAGTTTTCCAGCATCGCTTTGGGGCAGGATGGTTCTGATTTTCATCATTTTAGTCAGACATAAAGAAAAGCAGCTCTAGAGGCCTGTTTAATGTGGCAGATAAAAGCCAACTCTTGATAGGAAATGACTCCAATCTTCCTTGCAGTAATACAAGTTAGAAAACTATGTTCATTGGTTATTGAGCCAAGAATGCAACTTTGGTTAGTTTAATGAGGTTTCATTGTTAAATAAAGTTGTGTGTCATCAGCATACAAAAGGCTTGCATTACTTTTTCTGATGATCTTGCCCAAAGACAGCATCTTTAAAGAGACTAGAACTTGTCTAAGTGCAGAGACCTGTGGGTCACCATAAACTCTGGTATGTGTTGAGGATACAATGTTTTACAAACTGTATTACAAGCTAGAATCTGTCAGATAAGTATGAGTTAAACTAGTGCAAAGCATTACGCTTAATCTCAAATAAATGTTAACATATTTTTAATAACATATTGTGGTTAATGGAGCAAAAGCCAGTACAGAGAGGTAGTCATAGTCCAAAGAAAGCAGAGGCCATTTGTAATTTTAATTAAATCAGTTTAAGTTCCAGAATGAAGAATAGCTTTTTTTTTTTTAACAGTAAAAAAAGTCATGCGATATATGGCCAGTTAAGAGACAAAAAGTGTTGGTAAGATGAATGGATGAATGAATGAATGAATGAAACGAAACTTTATTGTTACTGCAACAGGTGCAATGAAATTTATTTCCAGTACAAACCTGTCCAAACAGGATCAGGCAGACTGAGGCAGGAGCCGCCGAGCAGCGAGAGAATGGAGTTGGTATGGGCAGTATGTTGTGTGTGCTGAACATTTCCTCATGTCCTGTAACATAAACCTACAAAACACATTACACAGCTATCTCCCAGCTACTTTACACTGAATCTACTAAACACCCAGTTAGAAATACACACCAGAGTCAGAGGAAAAAAAAGCTTTGAGGTATTGTGTAGTATGAGACAGGTGCCGAAACCAACAGGTGTCAGCTACATTAGCCCAGTTACAGTGTGACAGCCTTAGGGTGACATTTCCTTCAGCGCTTCTTCCATCTATCTGCAGAAATAATCCCTGGTCCAATCCACCTGTCTTACAAATCAACCTTCCATGTTTTATTTATGAATGTTGCATGAATAGATGTCCTCTATGCTTCTGATGCTCATAAATCGTTGGGTGTTCTTGGCGGCTCGGTGTTCCCATCATTAAAAGCAAGGTTCCCATGTTTGGTTCAGAGAGGAGGTCAGCGTCACCCTGGAAACAGCAGCCACACAAGATAATAAATACACACACTAAGCGAAAGTGAGAATTTGTGTAGAAAAGCCTGTGTTTTTGTGATTTTGTCTCCCTGACAGGTGTGACAAAGAGGAAATTATCCTCGGCAGAAAAGTGTGAAGTAAGCAACATTTCACTGGAAAGCAGTGGGAACATGGAGGCTCCAAATGACAGAAAAGGACAAGAAACAAGCTTCCATTCATGAGCTGGAAACCAGCAAAACTGTCATGGCTCACGCTTCCTCACTTCCTGCTGACCTTATTTGGATCACAGAGCACCTCTTCTATTAGGACGGCGCAGCTGGAAGTCATCAGACTAATCACCACACACGCATAAGAACTCCAGGCGGATCTTCAGTCTTCGCTGGATTATACTACAATCTGTGGTAACCAGTTATGACCTAAGTCTAGTCTCTGTCTCGTAACTTGACGTTAACTCTCCTATGCTTTTTCTCCACAAGAACCCGACCCGAACCTCGCCGGTGACTTCGGAGAATCCTGTCTGCCCGCTCCAGCCCGTCCTCCCCGTGATCTCATCTCATTCCACTGACCAGTGTCAAAATAAAGTGTCTGTTAACCTTTCCCAGCGTTTCCTCTTCCTTGGATCCAAACACCAACTCTGACAGATTTAGTGTATTACTTTCTAAAATTAGGCCTGTATGAATTATTGTTATTAGTGTATGATGTCTTAGTCGTGTAGCTACATCACATAAACATGTAATAATACCAAAAAATCTGCACAAAATAACCGATAACTCAATAAATATTTACAGTGTACATACAGTGTTTTCATGAACACTTTGCATTAGCTTCCCCAAGAGTATAAACTGGAAGATATGTGCAGCTGATGGATGCTAGAGCTGGATTTATACTTGTTTGCGTACGGTCGGTTACGGCATCACCACCGTAAGCTCTGCGGAGGCTCGACGCACACATCTTCCAGATCTAACGTGCAGCCTTGGTTGCAGTGCGGTTACTCTGATGTACTCCTTGTGATTGGTCGCTTTGCGATTACATACTTCCAGTTTTCTAGAGCTTCTTGCTGAATTTGTGTGGTTACCATGGAAGAGAAACTGCAACACAACGCCGTAACCATATGCTGGAGTGCGAGAGCACGCCACCGGCGTCTGCTGCCCCGACCCTAAAAGATGCTGAGCGAGTATAAATCAAGCTTAAGACGTCACATCTGTTCTTGACTAGAATATTACATACCATCAAAAACCAATTTCAGTTTTAAAAGGTGCATAAATAAAGAATTAAGGAACATGTTTCTTTCTTTTCTGTCTTTAACTGTACAAACTGCCTTTTAGAAAATTACACTGTTAGCCTTTCAGAAGTTTTCATTTCCTTTGCTTCTTCTCTTCTGGGATTGGCTACGTCACTCACCAGTACCCCCAATCCCCCCTCCAGCCCTCCCTCTCTCTTACGCATCACGGCCTGGTCCACCTCATCCTCATCACAATAACCTTTTGTATCAGAACGCTGATTTGCAAAATTACTCCTAAGACAGGTTTCGCTCTTATTTCACATAAATGGTTTGAACAGAACAAAATATAGACAGTTACAGCCTCAGGTTTATATCAGGAAAACTAAAAAATAATGTTAAAGAACTTTGGGTTTTAATTTGACAGATATTGAACATTCCTTTAAATATCGTGTAAAACATCTTCGGCCATCACTTGGCTTCACTGTTTGACGGTTATGACACGAAATAAAATACCTCAAACCATAAAGGGTTTAATTCTGCTTTCTTAAAGAAAAAAGCACAGCTAAAGGTGTGTCATTACAGGACGTTTAGCTTCGAATGGAACCATTTCACTCCAGCAGTGACATGCTTCCATGTTGTCTGCAGCTAGTGGAAGTGACACTGACTAATCTGGTGGATAGTGAGTCATGCGTCATGTCAGTGTCACATCCGGCAGGTCTCCAACAGTGAATGTGATAACAGTCATTTGGCCTGATCATGTGGATTTGAAGTCTGTGCACATGAAACAAATGCTTCATATTCACAAAATCAGCTTCTGTGATCTTCAAAGTTACGCTGTCAACAGTCAGGTCTAACAGCAACCTGGTGACCCTGTGCTTTTAAAATAGCTCGGTCTTAATCTAGTTCATAGCACCAACCTGCATTTAATGAATTATTTTTTGTTTTGAAGTAATCTTGATCAGTTTTGGTTTCTCAGCTGGAAGAAAGGAACAAAAAAAAATGTCAACTCTTGTCTTATCTTTTGCTCTGTCACTTTCTCTCTTTTCACATCTTCCTTCTGTACTTTCCTCACGAGATTTGTTTGCTGTATCAGCCATGGTACACCTTTAAAAGGTCTAGTGTGTTGATATCCAGTTGCTGGTGTGTGACGTAGTGTTATAAGGCTACAAGCAGCTGGCATGTGATGCTCCAGGCTGGAAAAACTAAATGAAAAGTGCAGCTTGTCAGTCTTAAGACGCTGCAGGGCCACAACACCTCTGTGCATAATGAGTCTCAGAGTTCTGTAGTGTTCCTTAAATAGGCCCAAAATGTTGTGTTATCACCCGCCACCTCCTCCACCACCCAACTTTGATAGAAAAAGTCACAGTGTGCCACTCTGTAACCCAACGGCAAGTGTTAGAGCTTTTGGTCGTGTGGTTAAAGTTTATCTCATTGTTGAGCTTGACAGTATTTCCGCTACCCGGTGAGGTTTGGTAATATCAAAGTAGTGAGTGGGCACTGAAAATTCTGGTGAGTTTGTGTTTCAAGCAATGAGATGGAGAGGAAAAGAAGATGAAAGCTGTTCATGTCAGCATGAAACCATCAATAAACCATTAACCTACATCATAGCTGAGGATGTATTGCACCTCAGAACAGATGCTAAAATAGGCTCCACATCAGTTACAGAGTTTTACTTTACTTAGTATGTGTATTGTGGTCCTGTGGCTTATGCTTTCCTTTGCCACACTGAATGCTTCCAATAATCTTTAACAGCTTCAGTTTTTCTTTAATACCACTCTCAATGTCACAGTTAGCAATAACTGACACGCAGTAAGCTAGCTCTAGGTTATTAACATCGCAGCAGCTTCGAACACTGCATCATTCTTAGTAAATTGTCTGGTTTGTTAAAGACATTTTTATCTCACCATTGCAGAAAAAAGTGCAAGTAGAACCAGTTTTTGTAGTTTCATTAAAGGCTGGTTTTTATCGAGGGTCGTGGTAATTCGTCTGGGCTGCAGGTTGTCTCTGTCGGTATACTCATTAACCCTTTAATTCTGTATGTATCATATTTGATAAATACAGTTTCTCAGACCTTTTACATCACTTCAAGGTTAAAGCTTTGCTCAACACCCTGTTGTACACAATCTGACGCTCGTCTTCTGCCCCCGGTCAGACACTTTTTGCATGACAATAATTTCGCCATGTAATAATAAATTCTGAATATACTAAACAAATTTTTGTTATTTTTTATTATTGTTATTTACATTTGTTAAAGGGTCAGATTTCAGATTAAAAGAAAATTAATTTTCTCCAGATTTTTTTTCTTAGGTCGAACTTTAAAGGGTTAAGCCAAGCCAACTTCATTTATAATTCACTTTGCAACAGCAGCCACTGAAGAAAGTGTGGAACATAAAATAACTAAGGCATTAACAGAAATAAAATCAGATAGAAATATAATAAGAAAAAGAAATAATAAGAGAAAGAAATCAAAACATAATTAAATCAACTCATACTGGGTGAAATGCCAATGAAAAGAGGTGTCGGCATGTTAAAATAAGCATGTATGTTAAAATAAACCTGCTTGTTCTCATAAATTTATCAGCATCAAATCCACGACCGACCCGAAACAATCCCATGTCAGTTTTTACTTAACGTCCACCTTTTTCCTCCAAAATAAAGCTGTCAGTTCCTGATGCAAAACATCAGCAACGCAAACTTCTTTTCATGTTTCATGTTTTATTCACGTTCAGCAACTAACTTCACGTATGTCCATTCGCAGAGTATCAGCATGAGTGTCTTTTCTCCAGCATCAAAACATTCTTACACACACACACACACACAAACACACACACACACACACACAAAAAAAACATAACAAACAATCAAAACAACATGAAGACTTGAGGGGTGAGATGTGATTGTTGTGAAACACACAGTCTAAAGCTGACTGAGTCAAAGTCCGGCCTACGAGGTTGTTTGACGACCTGAAACTTGTCTTTCACATCCACTCTTCCTGTCTCCGTCCTGTAAATGTCCCTCTTCATGTCCATCCACATGTTCAGCATTGAGCTCTTCTGGAATTTTTTTTTTTTGTTTGCAACCATAAAGATACGGAGCGAACGCCTGTCACCGTTTGGCCGATTTATTTACATGTTGACATAAAACGACCTGAGATCATCTGAATGATAAAAAGCTACATGAAAACTCAATCAACTTAATCATCTTCAAATTTATCTGTCAGCCTCAACTTATAAAAATGCTTTTATTGCTGTGAGAAGCAACAATTTCTGTTGCATGATGTGGGCTTGCAGACACTGCAGAGCTATCTTATCTGTATAGTTTTTTTTTTAGAATGAAATGGAACCCACAGAACAGTTTTCCCTGTAAAACAGCGGTTTTCCTTCTTTTTAGAAGAAAATGTAGCTCAGGGTCTCAGTTGTTTCTTCTATATGCAGGTGGAACTACGATTGTTAGCAATCATGCACAGTTCTCAAGAGAATGAACCAATGTCTGCAAAGCCTTTACATCCTCCACAGATAAACATGAAGATGTGTTGGGACTCATTTTTACCTTGTCAGAATTTTTCCCAGAGTCTGAAACCAGTAGAAGTGGTGTAGGCGAATACCGAGTGTGTTCCCTGGATTCCTTCAGGGGCACAAAAGTGCACAAAATGAACAGGAACAGAGTCTTTGCTCTGACATGGATGACAAAGGGCAATCAAAAGTAAGCGGAGGTGAGATGTTCCTGCTCCAGTGGAAAATTTTCAGCTTACTACATGATGGTCAGTGTGACTCCTTCTGCAGATGCCGGGGAACTGCCTCTGAATTGATTAGAAATAAACTAAAATCTTTCCACATCAGTCTATCCTCACAGTTTAAGCTGTTCCACTGGAATATTTATTTATTTATTCTTTCAGGTTTTATGAATGCCAGGATGCTCTTCTGACTCGCTTTACATTTTATATTTCTATTTTATGTATTATATCTTGTGTATATTTTATTTGTTTGTGAATTTCGTCAACCTGTCTGTGAAAGATGCTATACAAATAAACTTTACACTTTTTGAGTTCTAGGCCCCGGCGAAAAACCGGGGTTACAGTTATCATGCACTGACCTTTATTTACATCCAGTTATTGTTTGAACGAATGTACAGAGCAGGTCATAAGAACAGGCATCCCAGTGAAGCAAGATATTTGCTTTTGCACAAAAATTTGCAAAAATCTTTAAAATCGTATCATAATGCGAGATAATGGTAATTTTTTTTTCTCCATGTTTGTCCTGCAGCATATCCTTGTAAATGTGCTTATTTTTCACTCGGTTTATTGGTAACTTTTATTGCCTTTTTTTGGAGAAGCCGAGTCAATGGCTGCTGTTAGCTTTGAGCTAGCTGCATCATATGAGGAAAAAAGTCCGTCTTTTAAAGGAATTTTGGGATAAACGTGACTACAAGTTGGTTTTTCTTTCAATGATCTTAAGAAAGTAATGAAACTAAAAAATGAAAGAAGAAATTATATATCCATCAAAAAAGAAAAACAAAAATGAAAGATTCATATTCTGGAGTTAAAAATGGAAGCTGAAGACTAATGGAAATGCCTGCTGAGAAATTTTACATGTCTGTCATGTCACAACCCAGAGCT
The DNA here is from genome assembly GCA_037177155.1 of Melanotaenia catherinae. Lineage (NCBI taxonomy): Eukaryota > Metazoa > Chordata > Actinopteri > Atheriniformes > Melanotaeniidae > Melanotaenia > Melanotaenia catherinae. The sequence goes on from JBAGKM010000008.1 coordinate 34,779,703, forward strand.
ATTCATGATTTGATGTCTGAAATAGCGCCTTGGAATGACTCCACTGTAGAAATCCTCAGGAGACAACATGACTGGAAACCACATTTCACAAAGTCACATTTCATTGCTTTGAATTACACAGACTGAAAATAACCAGCTTTGTGCTCAGCAAGGAGTCACGAGAAGAGCATCACTACAGGTGGGGTGTTGCTAAGCAATGCTGCTGGGGCTGGTAGGAAAGTTACTTCAGCTATTTCATGTCACTGTTCATTCAGTTTAACATAACAGAGCACAACAATTCCAGTTTTACCGTGCAAGTTATCTGTGGTCACAGCAACAGCTCACATGGTTTTACTTAGACTTGATATTACTTTTATGTTTCAAGTGTGTAAGCTCTGCTGGAAAAGTGCTGGGGGGACTTTAAATGTGCCTGAGATGTGGCGTGAGATGAGTTTGTGAAGAGCAACAGACCAGCAGTGAACCACAGAGGTTGGATGAGCAGAGAGGAGTTTCAGACCCGTGAAGCAGCTGCCATCAGAACATCGGGTGACCTAGCTGTTTGTTTGTTTGTTTGTTTTTTTTTTTTTTTAGAAAACAAAAATAAACAGCAATGCAACTGAGGTTGGAAAAGGTTCGCTGATGGAGAGGATGCCATCATGAGGTGACCTTTCTGGTTCATGATGCTTTTTTGATGTGAACTACTTAAAGCTGGTGATGCAGCAAAAATAGTTGGGAAGTAAAAAGAGCTCCAGATGCTGGCTTGATGAATAAGGAAAACATGTTTATTACAAAAAGTGACATCCTAAACAAATCTGCAGCATCTTTGAGGTCTCTGGGCCAATTGTAGAGGACGACTGTCTGTATCAGCTCTCCTTATATAGGGTTCACAGACGAAGAACATTCCTAAGCTGACATCTAGAACCACATATGATGCTGTACATGGAGGCTAGAATCCCCCTACTCTTTAGCAAATGGTAGACCAAATATAGTCGAAGGATCAGACACTTCACAACAATACTACAACATGGGTGACGCATGACAGGAGCCAGACAAGTAATCGAGCCACCAAACAGGCGACAACGTGAGGGAAAAGTGTCGGTGTGAGTGTTTGTGCCCATGGTGCATACACACTGCCGAGCCACATTCTGCACGTGTTACAACGGCGCGGCTTTGCAGTAAAAGAGTCCAGACCTGCTACTAGGAATGTGTAGCGCATTATGAAGCGCAAAATACGACAACTGAGACCACAGACTGTTGAGCGACTTAAGTTGCACATCAAGCAAGAATGGGAAAGAATTCCACCTACAAAGCTTTTAATAATTAGTGTCCTCTGTTCCCAAACGCATAGAGAGTGTTGTTAAAGGGAAAGCCCCGCGGTAAACACGACCCTGTCCCAGCTTTTGTAGCAGGCATCAAATTCAAAATGAGCAAATGAGCAACAAAACAATAAAGTTTATCAGCTTCAACATTAAATAAATTGTCTTTGTAGTGCATTCATTTAAAAACGATTCACAAAGCATTGTTTACGTTTTATAAAGCATCCCAACTTCATTGGAAGTGGGGCTGTAATTGTATGGGTATTTATCTCTGCTTTACCTGGACTGTATACGAGCAAACATTCACATGTTCTCATCTGGAGTCTGGAAAGCTTTCACCCAAACTGCAAACAGAAGAACACTTTGCATTCAAAACGCTGATGCAGGTAAGCGCTGTTTGTGTTTATGAGTAGTGTTCTCGCTGCCAACTTATCCGCAGGGCGGTCATTTTATCTCATTGCAAATGTTCTTATCACTACAACTATATACCCGAATGCCACCGAGTAACACTCTCCTACGATTACAGTGTGTCGCCCTCCAAAGATGCACACACACAAAACATACACACACCTGACTGCTACCAAGTAATCACCTCCAGTGATTACACTGTGTTCCCCTGGGACCTGCACACACAGTGCGGCCCACAGTGCCATTTTACCCAGAGGAATAATCTCTGTCTGCTGCTGGTATTTAGAGAGAGTGAGTGAGTTTCCTCTAAATGGATTAGTGTAGCCATTGCTGCTGCTGCTACAGGGGAGATACAGCAGCTAGAGTCTGGGGCTGGAAAGCTCTAACTTCAGAGGAGATAGGGCCACAGGGGTCTCATCCAACCTTGATCTCAAGTCTCAAATATGAAAGATCATATTTCAGATAAGCTGAAGTTAGGTGATGGAGCATGTTGTTATTTATTCGTTTTCTTACCAAACAACAGGGATGAAAAAGCTGCTTCAGTCGGATTTTTTGCTGATCATGGAAACAGTTACCAAAGCACTTTTTCCCCATGAGCTCAGCTTTAGCTGTAGTACCTGCTACAATTAGCACAACTTATATGCAGCGAGAAACAACCCCAATAACCCAACCGGGGAGTAAAAACTGAAAAAGCTTTGGATTTTTCATTATTACAGTCAATGCAAATATTTATGAACAAAGATTTTTTGGACGCTGTGCTTTGGGGAGCCGAAAGGTACCTGTAAAAGAACTAAGCAGGATTATGAGCATTTTCTTTAATAATGGCACAATCAGAAAATCTCAGTGCACTGCCCCCCAGTCTGAGAACCGTGGAGGGGGACTGGAGTCTATCCCAGATGAGGGGCAGGGTACGTCACCCCGGACAGGTCGTCACTCCATCGCAGGGGGAGCAAAGTGACACGGGGGCAGCGTGGCTCAGTGGGTAAAACGGTCGTCTTGTAGCCTGAGGGTTGCCGGTTCGATCTTCGGCTTGTCGAGCTCATGTCGAGGTGTCCCTGACCAAGACACCGAACCCAAAACCGCTCCTGACGGGTCGTGGTTGAGCGGCTTGCATGGCAGCTTCCACCATCAGTGTGTGAATGTGTGTGTGTGTGAATGGGTGAATGTGATGTATGATGTAAAGTGCTATGGGTAAAAGCCCCATATAAATACAGACCATTACCACTTAAAGTGAGTAAGTAATTTAGAAGGAGTTGAATACCTTACTCTCCAGGTCTTGTTAGTCTTCCTCTAATGCCACTCATGTGTGTAAAACTATAGAAATAAAACCATCAAGGTAATTTTTCTTTGACTCATGCACTTTTCAATATCAGCTCTTAAATCTAGACTTTATGTCATTCAGCATAGGAAGTGAAAGCAGTCCGACAAGCAATAGGTGGTCGTCTGTTATGTAGTCAGATGTAGATGTCATTTTAAGGCACAAAGAAAAAGGAAAAGATTTCTTTTCTTTTAATAAAATGGAAAGAGACTAAGTCTGAACCTGCTGTTTGATGAGGAATAAAATAAAAAAAACTTTTCCTGTAGAACCGGCTGACTTTGTAAGACATCGTCACCTGCAAGAAATGTCCTTTCTAGTTATGCACAAGCGAACACAATGGAGTGATTTTGTTCTTTAATCATGCACTTACAAAAATATAACAAGAGCTTAGCAGCATATACTACACCTTAAACATTGTTTTAATAAATAAATGTTCTCTCGTGGAGACAGAATAATTGGTATTCTGATCATAACAGTGATGTTTTTGCTGCTTCAATTCCTGTGTACTCAGTGCTTAAGCAGCTTGGAGGACAATCAAACCCCGAGGGCTGCACACAAGAGGGACAACAGACATTAATCACTGAGGTATTACAAAATCATCATTTCAAAAGACAGCTGTATGGAAACATAGTGGAGATGGACATGCCAGGGATGCATGGATTCAGAATGTTTGTCACATGCTCTGTTATACATCAGAATCAGATTTATTTGACATTATGTATGCAAATAACAAAATTAGAAAAACTCTGTCTGGTGCAGACAAGATAACAGATTAAACCAACAAGCATTCAGGTTAAAAAAAAATACATGAGCAGTGAAATGTTAACTGTGTCACTCCCCATAACTAAGAATAGATAAGTAACAAAATAAGTAGTAATAATAAAGTTAGATTAAGAATAAAAGTAGGGGTAATAATAAGAGCAAAATAAAAAAGGAGTATTCACAGGATGCTCAAAAGTACATAAATGTACAAAATCAAACTTACAGAGAATAACTGTCAGTGTGTGGATGAGGACACAAATGCTGGGTGAAGACGCAGGATGCAGGCAGACGTTAATGAAGCGAACTAAATGGTAAATGGACTTGTACTTACATAACGCTTTTCCAGTCAGACAAGAAACATAAAGCCCAGACAGAGGAAACAACAATGTTTGGACAGAGAACAAATGAAACCGAGGAGTTTATCTTGGTCAGCGAGTAGCTGTATGAATATTCCAAGGTCATAAAGATGTCCTGGGGTTTATACTTTATTAGCCAAATTCATATGAATTATTTAGACTGACTCAATGTGCTGTTTGCTGCAACTACACAACAAACAAGCCTTCTGCTTTAAAATGGTCACATACAGCGTGGGTGGAAATGAAGCTAGAGTGCTGATTTATGACATGAATATGTCTTCTTTTGGAAGGTTCTGGTGACATGATGTGCTGGAAATAATTCAGGATTTCTAAAGTGTGTCATTTGCACTACACGTATACAAAAAACACAATATAGTTTCCCCCAGCTCAAGCTTGTTTAGGATGAAAATATTTATGAGCCTACAGAAAGAAGCTGTTCAACAACCGTTTTGGAAACACGTGCACAAAGGTTCTGCACAATCACTGAGCGACGTCGCCACAGGCATCGACCTGCCGCCATCTTCCTAATGCAGCCAGAAAGTGTTCAAACTTTCTCCAACTGGAATGTATGAACCATGACAACAGTTGAGGTTATCAGAATTTAGTCTGGCTCTTAGTGGGTGTCACAGCAGCAGCAGCAGCAGAGGCAACCAGAGGGACCGCACTTCTTTCCTTTGGCACATTCTTCTTCTGACAATAGGAGGGAACTTTCATTTTCCAGATGAGAGCCACAGAAAGCAGGTTTTTATTCATCACAGTACCCAAAATAACTTCTCTTGTCATGGAACAGTCTACAACAAGATGTCTTGAGAACAAGAGGGAGCTGAACCACCAACAAACTGAAGTTCTTGTGACAGATAATGAACATTTGTTGATCTGGTAAAGGGTGTTGACAGCAAGCAGAACATGCAGTCAACAGCAGCACAGCAGGAAGAACAGGAGCGCCCGTGGAAGTGGCAGCACGAATCAAGTGCCTTGTTTTAAGTGAAAATGTGATTGATGTTTGTGTGGATCACACTGCAGAGTAAACACAAATGTTGAGTTTTACTGTGCTTTCTGCACAGAACTGCAGAAATAAAGCAGTTTTGTAGATTTACTGGGGCTTTTTATTGGATATACAACAGAATGTGTGCACGATGACGAGTCCTTGCATCAAGGTAATGACAAAAGCAGCAATGAAAACAGACGAGGGGTAAGTCAATCACGAAAAATGACACCTCTGCCGTGCAATATTTCACACACAAGAAATTCATTTTGTTGGATGCATGGACATAGGATAATACAAACAAGTGGTTCCCCAGTCTGAACTCGCAGACTGTGGTTGATTCCTCCATCCCCACTGGATTTATAACATAGCCTGTCTGTAGGGGGATTAGAAATGCACGTGTTTGTGATTCATAGGAGGAAGAAAAAGCCCGACAGGAATGAGGAACAAAGATAAATGTGGGAGAGTGACAGCTCACCGTGATTGGAGGGACAGAGAAGGAATGTGGTAGTGACAGTACCCAGCCTGACCCTCGGTGGGATTTGGGAAACTATAATGACCATTTTTCCAAAACTTATTTATTTTTATTTAGTATGTTAACTCCGTTTTTAAATACACATCTGCTGACTTTATTTATTTCTGCTTACATCTGTCCCTCTGTGCCCTGTATCGCTACTGTTCCTTTTCCTTTATTTCTTTTATCAGATTCTGCCAATTCTCCATCACATTGCACCGTTTAATCGACCTCTAAGCTGATAGATTGCTCAGCCAACTTCATCCTGATAAAGTCCTGCTCTATCGTAGTCTTTGAATTCCTGACAAAATGCATTTTGTTGTAAAGAACAGCAGCCAGCGGGTGTACCAGTGATAACAGTCATTACCGCACACTGGGAGCAGATATGTGGATCTTTGTTTCAAAGGTTTAGAGGAAGTCCTGATCTGATCTCCTGTGTGAAGGTGGTTTATGAGTGATCGGTATGGAGTCACTAAATTCCTGGGGTCATATTCCTAAAGATTCTTAGTGCAAAGAGTTGCTCCTCGTGGCCAAATTCTAAGACAATTCTGAGAATCATGATGTTTTCCTTTAATTTCCTCTAAAAGTAGGACTAGATCCTAGTAAAGATAAAAGCTATTTCTAAAGAATCTTAGCTCTTAAAAGAGCTCAGTGAGCAGGGAAAAGGACTTTTAAACGGCCTAGGAGTTCCCTAAGCTGAGGACAAAATGGCGGCCAGAAGAGGCAGGAGAGAAATTCTCCAAACACTGGATGGCAGTGAATTAATTAAACGTTACAGACTGGATTGTGCAGGAATCATATTTGTGGTTTTTGTGAAATAAACTTCAGAAAACACTTTTATGTTCATTGACTAACTGATCCAGGAGCAAACACTGTTCCTCTGTCCAGCTGGTTTCCTTCTTTTCTTCTCCATCGCTGTTCTCCGGTCTGTGGAAGATCTGAAAGCCAACCACAGACACTGGTGGAAGCTCAGCCATTTTACCCTCATTAATACAAAATGGAGTTGAAATGTTCAAAGTTGAAGAGGCAGCAATTACCAGCATGGTAAATAAATGTAAGCAAGTAAATAGAACTGCCAGCATGTGAATTCTGTGCATGTGGGTCTGAGTTTCATTTAAAGTGGAGCTCACCATTTATATTTCTCTTTATGTAAAATGTTTTTACAATCACATGGTTTTTATATAGAGTAGATTCTATGATTAAGTTATTGATTTGATGTCCATTCTATGCCCATTTTCACCAAAGGTGTGTCTAGCTTTGAGGATCAACCAGTCACAGCTTTTGAAATGATAAATCCTTGCTAGGAATTTTTAGGCTAAGTTAGGAGCTCCCTGAGAGGATTCTCAGTCTTTAGGAACACCAGCCCTGATCTCTCGTTTTATGCACGCTGCATGACAACCATTCAGTGTAGGTTATTGGGACATGGTTAATAATGACGTCAAATTCACATTTTTAATATGGCATGAGTAATGACTGCTGAATGTTGACAGCCATAATTTTTGTGTCCAGTTCTGTAGAATTATATATATATATACACATATATATATACATATATATATACATACATATATATATATATATATATATATATATATATATATATATATAGTTTTACAGCTGGTAGCTAAACTTCTAGACTCTCTGTGAATGTCACATACATTTA
>JBAGKM010000008.1:34840549-34851421 GCA_037177155.1 Melanotaenia catherinae
AGACGTTGTCTGGATGGGAGCAGATGTTGCTCTAAAACCTCCATGTACTTTTCAGCATTGATGGAGCTTCACAGATGAGGAAGCTGCTCACACCATAGGCACCATCCTAGCTTTTCACCTGTCCAATGATAACAAGCTGGATGTTCCCTCTCCTCTTTAGTCTGCAGGACACGGCGTCCATGCTTTCCAAACAGAATTTCACATTTTAATCCGTCTGACCACAGAACAGTTTTCCACTTTGTCTCAGACCGTTTCAACCCATAAAGGCCTGACCCATGAAAAAATGGCAAGAAAAGTCCAGTTTTTTAAATATGATATAATTATTCAGCCCTTTAACAAAACATAACAAAAAATTAACATTTTTTGGGGGGGGATGTCTACCATTTATTACCATGTGATAGTTTAAAAATATTATAATGAGTTTTTTTTTTTGCTTCTGGGTATCTATTAGGGGAAAGAAGACAAGTATAATATTGTGATCAACAGGATTTTAAGCAAAGTTTATACCATAAATTGAAGCAAAATGTCTCAGAAACTGAATGTGACAAATATGCCACGTTGGGCTCTTATGGGTTAGACGAGCTTTGGTCCACAGAAGATGGAGGTGTCTCTGGATCCTGTTCACATATGGCTTCTTTTTTGCACAACAGAGTTTTAACCTGCATTTAATTGCAGGATTAACTGTGTTCATAGACAGTGATTTCCAGTCTGCAGTCATTTCATGTCTGGTTTTAATGCAGTGTCCCCCGGAGGGCCCCAAGATCACCAGCATCCAGTTTTGACCTTTAGCCTTGTCCTGTGCACACAGAGATTCCTCCTGATTATCTGAATCTTTTGATATTATACATAATAAATTGTGGGATCTTCAAAGTCTTCGCAATTTTATATTGAGGATTTCTTTTTAGATTGTTCCACAATTTTTGGACTCAGTCTCAGATTGGTGAACCTCCATCTTTCCATCTGAGAGGCTCTGCCATCAAATTCAAAATGCGCTAATAATTTCCATGAAATGGCCAAATGTCGATTTCAACATCTTATATGTTGTTTATGTTACACTGTGAATAAAATATGAGTTTATGAGATTTGTAAATCATTGCATTTTGTTTTTATTTATATTTTATATAGTGTTTTAACTTTTGGGGGGATTGAAGCTGTAATTAGTATGACATACCAGAGGAATTAGCCTGTTATTTGACTGTTATGTTGTTGCTGTTACAACCTTTTAATAACGGTCGTCTTCTTCCAAGCATTCCTAAAAATATAAATACACAACAGCTCATTTTCTTTTCTACTGGGAACGTTTCCCAGCAGACTCTCATCATGCACATAAAGTTCAGCACTTTGAGTAAGATGTTTGGGAGCTGACAGGAAATTGAATGACAGCAAGATTTTAAACAGGCAACAGCTATTTTTAGCGCAGATAAATGTCAAAGATGCTTATTTTAGCTGTTCTTCTCAATATGCTGAGAAAGAACGAGAGAGAAAACGTCCTATAGGTGAGTTAGATGGAGGAGGGTGGTTGACTAGCTACAGCATCCTCCACCGGTGAGAGAGGAAGAAAACAAATAATAAAGAGAAGTTAATCTGAATGTCGCCTGCTGTTGTTAGAGTGCATTCAGTCAATGAGATTTATGACACAGGCTGTGAGTTACCCACCCTAAAGAAAGCCCAGTACAGTGCATCATGTTAATATGTAGAAGAGAATATTTTCACAACTGAGGAGACATAATTAACTTGAATGTGTTTGATATGTACAGTAGTATAAAAAGAAATACAACCTCTCAGAATTCTAAGGTTTTACACATGAAGAAATAAAACATCAGATTTTTACACGACCTTCAGAGTGAGTTTTAGCCCATCCTTCCTCACACTGCTTCAGTTCGTTGAGGTTACAGCATGCATTCATACACAGCTTTCCCACCACAGTATTTCAGTCAGGTCGAGTTTAAGACTTTAGCCGTTATTAAACTTTCATTCTTTTCTTTTTCAGTCATTCTATTGCAGATTTACTGCTGTCTACCGATTTCTACTGAATGGCACAGTTTAAGCTTTATCTGTCGGACTCACGTCGAAGCTACGCTGCCATGTTTTTGTAACCCCCTTAAATCCTGTTTGCTTGTCTTCAACATTTCTCTGTTTAAATGCTTGTCGTTTTAATTGTCTTGTTTTCCTAAAATTGGTTTACTTGAGCTTTTAGTCGACATACTTCTGGTAATGTGGATGTTTAAAATGTGTATATTGATATAACCATCGCACGTTGCCCCTGGTATTGGGGGCAACAGGGATTAAGAGAGGGGAGGATTTCTCCTGCAACCCATCCAAACAAGCCATTTTTGTTCAGTCTTTTTCTAACTGGACTGTCATGAGCTTTAACATTTAACAAGCTAACTGAGGCCTGGAGAGTCTGAGGTGTAGCTCTTGGGTGTTTTACATTGTCTAAGAATTACACAGCCGGACCTCGGGGGGGAACTTGCTGAAGTGCCCACTGGTAGGAATGGTCTTGAATGTTTTCCACTTGTTAATAACCATTCTCACTGTAGAATGACAGACTCCTCATTCCCATTCCCAGATCGATGGGATGCAACACTTGCATCTCTAAGATCAGAGCTGATGTCTTTCCTCCTTGGCACTGTGTAAACACACACCTGAATGCTCCAAAGCATCAAACTGCCAAAATCTTCTGCTTTAACAGAGGAGTTCCCACTGATCACGATCAGCTAATTAAATCTATTTGATTTGCAGCTCCTGGCTGCATCTTAAACCAGTGGTTCTTGACTTTTTTGAGCCATGACCCCCAAGATAACATACACTGGTCAATGTGTTGAAAGCTAGGTGTTAAACCTGAAACTGCAGCCTCAATAAATGCGTGCTTGACTTTTGAGATAGAGGTGCTTTGGGTAAACTAAATTTGTTTTTTCTTTCCCAAACTTTCTGTCTAAAGGGCTAACAGTTCTTTTCTTTAGAGATTCTTCTGTCCCGCTCTGGTCACAGTTAGCCATTACTTATTGTAAACCACCTCGTCTTCTTGTTTTCTTGCCACTTGGCACACGATTTGGTGCATTACCGCCATCGGCTGGTAGGGAGAGTGAGCCAAAACTCAGAGGTTGATTGTGTGATATATCAGATGGGTCGTCCTGCAGCCATCCTCTAAATGTCAGGCTTAGAAACTGTTGGAAACATCATAAATAAGGAGGATAAAGTGGTTTTTGGTGGATTCAGTTCACTGCTGTGACAAAGAACTAATGCCCCAAATCAGCTTCTTTCGCTGAGGTTACGTTAAATTCAGGTTTTAATCTGGTGTAAGTAATAACTTGGTTGTTTATACGTTAATGCGTTTTGAAGAACACATTAGTTCAACAGATTAATCTCTTTGCATTTATTCGCTAATCTGACGGCCATAATAAAAACCTCTAATCTGATAAATGTACATTTTCTTAGTGACCTGATGATCCCCTAAATTATCTGACTTAATACTTCTACATTTTGATTTAGCTTGTGTTAAATAATGAGTGTAATATGTCATGAGTGGTCTGATCTGCTGAGAACCAGATGATTTGTTTTTAGTTGTATTGGAGGCATGTTTGTTAGGAAATAAAGGGACATGTCATGCCAGGGTAAAACAACACTTCAAATATAATTGATATAGACAGTTTACTTTTAGCAATATATCCAAGATCTATTAAGTTGATGGTGGTTTTCCAATATAATGTACCTGTAGGAGAGGACAACATCCAGAATCAGGGAATAAAAACATTTTTTTTGTGTGTTTTATTTCTTTAAGCTCAGTGTGACGAGGAATGTTCAGTTGTACTTTCTTTACATCGTTTACAGTGATTAATCCAAAATCAAATAATCAAAGCAAACAGAATCATTGTGTTAAAAGAGAAAAACACTATTTTTTTTTATTATACAATCACATATTCAGAATCTCTGCACATCAACCCGTGTCTCATGTGAAGTAGTGCACGTTAAACAGCTCACTCCTCCTCATCAGCGAACGTTTACTAAGAGCTGATTCCATAAAAAATAAATCCCACACATACAGGTGCAACTGGGACGCTACGTTTGATTTAAACAGATTAAATGATCAGTGATAAACTTTAGTTCCAGCTGCTGCTGGACCACATGTGATGGTGCAAGAAAAGAGAAACGGAGCCACGTTTGCATGTTCGGTCACCTTGATTTGTCCCATCCAGACTCAGCAGCCCGGATCAAAACTGATCAATGTCAGAACAAATACCGATTTATTACTCTCAAAACTTTATTTATTACTCTCCTGAACAAAATCCAGTAATAACAGTGACAGATTTTATGAAGCATTTAGCTGTTGGAACAAACTGCCAGTGGAGATTAAACTTTCACCAAACGCAGACATTTTTAAATCCAGGTTAAAACTTTTTTCTCATGCGCCTATGCATGAAATCTACACGGTAACTTTTTAACTCATCTTGCTTTTAATCATTTTAATGTAATTTATTATTTTATTGTGATTCTTGCTATGTGTTGCTGCCTTTTATTGAATTTCCCTTTGGGATTAATAAAGTATTTTTCATTCATTCATTCATTCTTTTACTATTTTTTAATATATGTAATGCTTTTGTTTTATGTGAAGCACTTTGAATTGACCTGTACATGAAATGTGCTATGCAAATAAACTGCCTTGCCTTGCCTTGCCTTACCACTGTTCTCCGTTCTGTCCACCTGCAGCAGATGGAGGTTGTCCAGTAAAACCGTATAATCAGGAATAAGCGGTGTCAGCCAGGTCTCCGTAAACAGGACGCTACTCTCTCGCTGATGTCCCATGAGTGCCATCAGCTCATCCATCTTGTTGGAAAGAGATCTTATGTTTCCCATGATGATGGAGGGTAGAAGAGGTCTGAAGCACCTCTTCTTTTCCTGAACTTTGGTTTCCACCAACCTATGTTTTTTAGCACCATTGAAACTAAATGCAGAGACACACTGTAAAAAAATGTGCGTTTATGTGATTAAAAAAATGGTGCCGCTCACTTGTCTGATGAGCATTCAACACTATAACACTGTAGAAAGCTCGGAAAAGTCCAAATAGCATAATGGGCCCCTTGAACCTCTCTTTATGACAGCGGAGCTGCAACTGTCTCTCCAGCATGTTGTGTAATGGATGGGGTGAATTGATGAAGACCAGTTTGTTCAGAGACCTCCTGCCTCTGACCATCTCCTGTGTCTTCGGGTTGTGTCCGATGATTTTACTAGCCTCATGGGTCAGTTTGTTGATGGAATCCCTGGAGCTGGTGCTCCTCCCCCAGCACACCACAGCATACATGATGGCCAGCACAGACTGAAAGAACATCTCCAGCAGTTTGCTACAGACTTTAAAGGATCTGAGCTGAGTCTGAATCTGGTCCTCCCCTTCCTGTACACATCTGTGTTGATCCTCCAGTCCATTCTGCTGTCCAAATATTTGTAGCTGTCAACCTCAACCTCCTCAACAGGATCCTGATGGACTGGTGTGCAGGTTCCCTCCTCCTACAGCCAATAACCATCTCCTTCATCTTGTTCACATTCAGAGGGAGATGGATCCTGCTGCTCCAGTCCACAAAGTTCCTAAACAGCGTCCTGTATTCCTCCTCCTCTGATATCCAACATGGAATGGTGGAATGGTGACAGGACCACCCATCAGACAGGACGTACCCCCGCCGGACAAGCTGAGGTTTGTAAGATAGTTGGTGATCCAGGAGATGGTGGATGTGGTATATCCAACATTCCAGTCCATGACCAAGAATCAGACCAGATCCAATCTCAAATATTAGACAGTATTAGACAGTAAGTATTAGACTCACAGTATTCAGGGTGCTATTTTCCTTAGCGAGGCAGTTATTCATGTATCAGCTTGTATGAACTGTTATTATAAGTTAGACTCATGTGGATTTGTTTTGATTGGATCACAATGAATCTGCTTTGATTCATTAGGTCTGTAAAGTGCTGGTTTCACGCAAATAAAGCAGAATTAAACTGAATTAAATAATTTGAGTGATTATGCTGGTTGCGGAGCACCAACACAATCCGGGGGAGGAACAGTCATTTAACTCTCTGCACACCTTTGTTTGAAAGTTGGTGGACCCGACGACATGCCAAAGTGTCTCTGGGCAAGACACTGAACCCCATGTTGTCCCCCAGTGTGTCTATCAGCGTATGAATGTGTGAGAAAGGAGAAACCATAGAAGTGCTGTATGATTGTGTGTGTGAATGTAACATGTAGTGCAAGTGTAAAGCGCTTCAGCTGGCCAACATGACTAGAAAAGCACTATATAAATACAGTCCATTTACCATTCTGATTTTTGTTGCTTCATTTTAGCCACAACAGCAGCTAATTACAGCTGATTAATGTATTAATACACAGTAGTGACACTTTTAGTAAATTTATCATTGAAAATACACAAGAGCAATTTATTTTCCTCACATGAATACAACGGCTTCAAAAAGAAAACTAAAACACGTTTCTCAGAGGTATGCTGATTTATGACTTTTAAGTATGTAAGGTATTATCCATAAACACACAACAATTCAGCTGTAATCGTAAGTGGTAAACCAGAAAAAGATTGATCTGAACCAGCCTTTCACAATCTTGCTCATGCAACATTTATGGTTTTGCCTTGATAAGGTATCTGCTGATGAAGCGTGTAGCACCACTAATCTTCCTGGAGAAGAAGCACCACGCTGCGTTTAATGGGCCCACAGAGAGAATGACAAAGATGGGTAGATATGTCACCTGGGCATCCTCAAGGTGGGAGTTGAGCGTGTAAGAGGCTGAGAGAGCATTTGGTAAACAAACCATTAAAGTCCTTATTATGTGCAGTAAATATTCTCATTAAAACCACACCTGCATGTTATATTTATTATGTATTTCACAGGATATGCCAGGAGTGTAAAGAAACACCCACATGCACCATTTCATGTTTGCACTCAGAGATTAACTATGGCTTCCCTATTTTTGTTCTCGGGCCTCATTTATAAATGTTCTGTATGAACAAAACGGGGCCGAAAAGTGGCGTACGTCACTTTCTACGTAAATGTTGTGATTTCTAAAAACAAACTTGACGTGAGAATGTGCACCTGTATGCAAACTGATCCTTGCGCACAGTTTGGAGACGGGGAAACTGGCAGGACAGCTGGTGAGATGATGAATTTAATTTAAAAGTTTTTTAAAAAGTTAAAGCCATTTGTCTCTGTCATCAGCTTTTTTTAGAATCCAGTGAAACTTAAAAACATGATATAATTTAATGAATGTTTCTATCACATAAGTAAATAACCTTCTTTCATCCAACCCCACACCATCAGTCTGGCTTCTGGTCGTGTTATTGAGTTTGGCCTCGATGGCGTCTGTCGTTCAGCACACAAGTTGTCCATTTTCATCGTAACATCACCTGCTAGGTCAAACCACAGTCCACGTTTCCATGGTGATTGTCCACCTTGGCACAAAGCTCAGAGAAGCGACAAGGTCAACATAAGGCGTCCTTTTGAATGTTTTCGTGGCATTGGGGGACATATCCTTATTGTACTTGAAGTGAAATTGAGCTGTAGCGGCCACATGCGTGGACAGCACTTTTTAGCTCGTATGTCCACAACCTGCCAATCTGATCAACCCATGAAACTGATCCAGTAGTTTAAATGTTCAGAATGGGCTAAAATGCAATGCAATTTTTTTCTCTCTCATAATCAAAACATGTTAAAAAAATTTGGTATTTGTGTTCTTAACAGATGCAAAAGCAGCCAGTAAAAAACACTGCTATGTTCAAGGTGGAAATACAGAGTTTGTTCACTCTATTACCTAAAGTTGACCTAATTGTGTTTTATGGAAACTCAGAACATCATTTTTCTCTAAAAGTACATAATATCAATATATGAAGCTTGGTTTTTATTCTAATTAGGTTAAAACAAGCCCAAATAACAAAGAGAAATAAAAAATGCATGTAAAAAAAACTGCTTGGGCCTTAAGAGGTTAAAGTTTACCACAATAATTCCTTTTCCTGATGATATCGGTTATTGATGATTGATGCTTCTTGATGCAGGGCTGGAGGAGGTGTGTTAAGCTTTCACTTGCAGCATTTATGTGCTAAAATTCCACATTTGTTGAATGAATTAATGGTAAATGGTCTGGAGAAGCTGAGAACCACCAACCCTCCGTCTGGCAGATGACCGCTTTTCCTCCTGAGCTTCAGCTGCATCGCCGATAATAATGATGAAATTATGCAATAATAATGATGAAGTTTAGCACTCTGGGGTGATAATTATGAAAAACCCTTCCAATCTTTCTTTTGAAGAACAGATGTTGAAAACCTGAAGATTCTGCCCTCAGAATAATTATCCTTTTAACATGTTATCCCATATGTGCACATCGCAAAAATGAACAAATATTAATGAGATATTATTAATATTCTCACTTATTTAACATCAATTAATCTCTTGACACCTGCTGTCAACAAATTTGCAAAAAGCACTTCTGGCCTTTATTTGTTTTTAATCAAACTAATTATTATTATTTTTATTTTTATTTTTTGCTTTTATTTACTCCTATTTATTTTATTATTTATTGATATAATTTATTTAGCATTTATTTGTAATTATTGTTATTAATTGAATATTTAATTATTAATTTTATTCCAGTCATTTTCTGTATTTTTTCTGATTTTTCTTGTATTTATTTAGTTTTTATATAATTGTAAATGTTATGTTTTAATAAAAACTTTAAAAAAAATCAACCAATTATTTAAATGAAAGTTCCCAACTTAGCCCTCTCTTTAAAAATATTAGAATTAAACTAATATCATTTAAAAATTTTTAAGTGCTCTATAAATAAAAATGGTACCGTTACCATACTCCACTTAGTAAAGATTTACATACTTCTGCGAAGGACACAGACTAAAGCCAGGAAAAGTGAAAACAGTGTGCATATATACTTGTATATTTTTCAACCCTCATCTCCCATAATAAAATGTTTTGTGAACTATTTGTGAAACCAAGCTTGTGTTGAAGCCACGCTGCAGCAGAGCAGTTCCACCTATGACTGCTTGGTAGAGTTAGTACGATTAGGAGAGATTTGCACATAAGAAAATTAAATAAGACACAATTGTAGGTGACAAGAGCAAAAGGCTAATCCTTTTTCTTTCCCGTGTCTGCTGTTCTGGAATAATTCAGCTGGAAGACCAATAAGCTGAAGCTTGCTGTGTGTTCTTTTTAGCTCATATTAAATCTGCCAGGAGGTGTTTTTTTATCACATTAAGGTCTCATGATTTGGGGCTGAAATATAACAGTCTTAGAGGTGTGAACTTCTAAAGGCCAGGTGCTTGTGTGTGCGTAATTTTGGTCTCTTCTAGTCCAACTACAACAATCTTTTTGTTGATATCACATTTTCTGTCTGAGTGTGCAACATTTCACAGCAACACACAACTGCTGCCATTTTGTCACACTGAGCCTTGCTGGTGTCTTGGCCTTTTTGCACTATAAAGATATTGCTTATTACTTCCAGAGCCCACTGGGGCAGAGGAAAGGTTGAATTACGGATTTGATGAGATAGGACGTGACATGCTAGCATTTAGTAGAGTACCAGCAGTCTCTGCATCCGCCTCAGCTGGCTCGGACCAACCACTGGGAAAGGTCAGTGGTGATGCCGGCTCGTTGCTCCGTTTGCCTCAATCCTTCTTACTTTCACGTTCTCTCCTTTTCCATCTCATCCCAAAGAACCTCCTATTTATACATTTGATGGCTGTGTGTAAACAGATTTCTGGTAACACATCCTCAGTGATGGAGAAGTCATGGGGCAGGGAGGTGCCATTGGAGAATACTCTTGCTCAAGGGCACTCCAGCAGAGCAGGTGTTTACTGACGTGGAGGTTTGAAGAACCACTCAGCTGCAGCAGCCCCACAACGATCAGCCAGATTTTACTTGGATGGCTCGGCTTTAGCGCCGCAACGCTAACCACTCGTTAGCAGATCTATACATGTCAGAGTTAATAAGTACATTTCAGGTTGAATATGCACGACTTCAAATCGCCATTTTAGGCCCTAAACTTTGATGAAAACACTGGTTTTGACTAAACATTTTAATGTACTGTACCTTTCCTATTGTGGTAATCCAAAAAACAAAGTGACCGTCACAAATCGAGGAGTAACGATATGGTCCAGGACAATGTAAAAGATTATTAACTCGTTTGGAAGTCATGAAGCTATGCTGCTGAATCCCCAACAAACAGGGAACACTTTTATACAGTGAGTAACGGCTGATAACAACCGGGTGTAGATGGCAACATCAGATCAGTGGTGTGATCACTTAAATACAGAACAGGTGTGAAGCAAACGCAGATGGCAAAAGAACCAGATGTTAATAGAGACTTAAGTGGTGTTAGAATAAAATATGGAGTAAACGAAAAGCTAACTAAAGTGAGGAAATGCATACAAGTTCAAAAGAAAACTAAGTTTTTAAGTGACAATTATATATTTCCCACCATGTCCACTGCACATGAAACCCAATAATATTCATGGGATTGTGTTGTTTTCATTGGCAGAAATAGATGCATGAAGTCTCTACATACACTGAAAAGAACAGGAATGTCTGGAACATCTCATTCTTAATCCGAAGGATTCAGCATGGAGTCTTCCCAAATTTGCAGCCAGGTCTCTAAAAAAATACCCAGCAAATTACATTTGGTCGGTTTAAATAAAAACGTCTTAGCCACTATGATGGGTGATAAAGTTGTGATGTGTCCATAAAGCAGTAAAACCAGTTCTGAAAAATAAATTGTACAACAAACATATTCTGTCTTTATTACTGTCACGTTGGTGCAGGAAGAAAAAGTCAAAATGTCTGATTCTGAGGAAAAAGTTGGCAAGCAAGAAAAAA
>JBAGKM010000008.1:34851521-34868658 GCA_037177155.1 Melanotaenia catherinae
TATTACTGTCACGTTGGTGCAGGAAGAAAAAGTCAAAATGTCTGATTCTGAGGAAAAAGTTGGCAAGCAAGAAAAAAGAAAAGTCTAAAAATAAGTAAATAAATAAAAATAAATAATAAAAATAATAAAAAAAAACTGCATTCCCACTGGTGGAAAAATGCACCACATCAGCCAACATCAGATGACAACATGACACGCCTGGTTACTGAGAAAGAGGAGACGTTCTGGGAGTAACCAAAATTCACCAAAAGCAGAAAGTGCTGCCTCCTGGTGGACGGGAGGCCTAACACACCCTGGACATGTCCAAGCTGTGACGTTTTTTAGTGGACAGGAAGTGGTTTCTGGAACGTAACAAATCATTTATGTGGTGTCTTTTGGTAAAAACTGACTGTTCTGTAAAACATTGTATAAAATCCACCTGAGACATTTGCTGCATTTAAATGTGAATAATTGTTTACAATTTTGTAAACTAGATTTGCCATTTTTAAAATCAGTTAATTATATTTAGTTTCTGAGTTGTTCATTAAACATGTTTGTGGTTTTAAAAAAAATAAAACAAAATAAAATTCTACTCAGATTTCATGCTTTTGTGTGATTTCAGGTGCAGTTTGTTAATTCAGGAGGTCAGAATGAAAAAATAACTCAAATCACACGTGACATTCTTTTGAAAAGAATGAAACCAAACAAAGCAGATAAACTGTTTTACAGCTGAAATAAAAACAGAAAAAAACAAACAAAAAAACAAACAATCATGTAGCAGCAAACTGTGGTATAAATTAATCCACACCCTCCCAGATCTTCCTCTCCATTTTCATCCCCTGGCAATCACATGTTGAGGAATGCCAGTAGAAGGAAGCAGTTATTCTAAAAAGTTCATGCTTGTGTCAAAGTGTATTTGATGTCAGATGCATGAAGTTTCCTCCATGTGTCACAGACGTGGTCATTTCCACATGAATGAGCCAGCTCAGAGGCTACGATGATATTAACCATTGGCTAAAATATTATCAGCTCATCTTTGGGTCTAAATGAATGTTTCTGTCACAAATGTGTTAAATAGTGGGGAGACAACCCAGAAGCAGACCCTCCCCCTCAGTCTGTGCTAATGTGTCTGCAGCGAGGTGTAAAGAGGACAAAAACAAGGGTCGTCCTCTGGCTCAGATCCGGCTTACATCCAGAGTGATGCGGGTCTACAGCTCGGTAGATTTAACTATGATTTCACTGTTTTCGTTGGCACATGGAGCTTTCCAGCTTAGTCTCCGTTGTACTTTCAGTAGCCATGAAGGCCTTTATTAAGAGACAGGAAGCGTGTTATCAGTGATGTGTAACCACCAGCCACTCTATTTGTGAGAGTGAATGTAAACAATTTATTTCACAAGACAGCAGAGGAGTTGAACCTGATAGAAAAGATAGAAAAGAAGAGAGAAAGAGATGAGCTATAAAAATGACAACAATGAGAACTGATAGAAAAGGTTTTAAAAATGGTGGAAATCTTTTAAAAAACAATGAAAAAAATGCTCTGTCATATGAGAAAGTTGTTCTGTTTCAAAAAGTTTTATTAAAGAAAGAGAAGAAACGTTGGGCTGCTCAGGGAGAAAAGATGTGATAAAATGAAATGCTGTCCATTTGAGCTGATAAAGCCCCAGTAATCACCGAGCGACCCGCAGGACTTATCAGCACTCAAAGGAGAGTCATCCAGACTCATCTAATATCCCTGCATGATTCACTCAAGTCTGTGAGCCTTTTCACTGAGCTGTCGTAAGACCAGCGCACTGAGAATACCTTCTCTGGAAAGCCTCTCCACAGTGAAGGGTTAGTGAAAAAAAGAGTTCAGTATCCATCAATAGTTCAGACACAAAATATTCTAACTTGGTTCATATATCATTAAAAATAAATAGTTTATAGGGTATAACAAAACCTGGTAGATCACACGCATGACACATGTAATAAACTGGAAGGGACGTCCGGGGGAGTCTCCACCTCATCAGCGAGCCACGTAATGGAGCACATTGTCAGTCCAAAATAATCATCAGCAAAATGCTTAAAAAACTATCTAAACATCAAGTTTGGGTCCCTGCACGAGCTTCCCAAACAGCTTCGTAACCAGCGGTCTTCCAGAAGACGGGCTGAGCTGGTCGCAGATGAACAGATGAACCCGACTACTGATACAGTTTATCACTGAGCCTATGTTCAAACCTCGGTGGTAGAAACTACAGTACACACACGAGTGTGTTCATACCACCAACAGTACTGCTGTAACACCAGCTGCATGTATGTGAGGTGTGACCATCTGATCATGTGACCAGGTGAATTCTACAGACTTAATAACCCCCCTATCTGAAAAACCACATAAATTTCACATGTAAACTACATTTGTGAAACACATGATCTTCACATGTTCTTCAAATGTCCCAATATCCAATACCAAACGTTTGCACATGCAGACTATTAGCAGTTCACATGTGCATGTACTGTGCATATGGAGCAGATTTGCATCAAGTGTTCGTCACATGCGGATCACATGATGTTCCAAAACTACCTGTTTCCATATGTGGACCACCTGTGGCTTCACATGTTTATCAGATGTGAAGCACATGAAAATTTTCCAAAATTTTGTGCACACATGTGGTTCTCATGTGCATGTGGACCAGATGTTTTCAGGGGTTTCCCACATTAGCTGCTTTGTAAAGTGGAGAAAAAGAGGCCATTTTCCACTGAAATCATTGATATGTGAAAAGGATGAAAACAACCTCTGAAATGCTGAAACGTTTTAAAACCAACTGTTCTCTTCTGCTGTTGTTTAACAGACGCTTTCCTCCGAAGTCGCTGTTTGTTCCATCTCAAACAGCATCTTTAAGATTCCAACACTTGTGTTCCTTTACTGATTCACCGTCATGCTACCAAGGATATGAGCAGCTGCAATTTCCAGCACCGAGCTTTCTCATTGTCTACTATTTGCTCCCGAGCATAAGGTCGCCATGCATCATGCAGTGAACCTTTGAAACTGAGGAGATGATTTGTTGTCTACAGTCTGGGTTATTACCACTAGTCCAAATTGCACGATGAAGGGGGCGAGGAAACGTAGGGCGAGTGCTCCTACAGAGTAGGAAGGACAGACTGAGTAAGAGTAATAAAAGGGAAGAAACAGAGTGTATGAAATTGGACTCAGAGTTTTACAAGCCCCACGAGGGAGGGGAGGGGGAGACGAAGATAGGAAAGGAGATCTAGAGTCAGATAAGGCAGCCTGAATGGATCCCTTGTTAAAGATGAATAAATCCCATAACTTTGCAAGCCTTCCCAACTTATGTCACAAATCAGGAAAAAGAGTTTTCTGCATCAAAACCTTCACTTCATATCAGAAATACTTTTTATCCTGTTTAGTCTGACTATGTTAATCCTTCATGAAGAAAATAAACTCAAAATCCAACTTCCCATCATACATCCACATCACATCTCATATTTAAGTCTTCAGACTGACTGTTATTATTTTTCTGGGCCAGATAAAAATGTTTTGTTTTTATTGTTGTTAGATAAATGTTTAGTATCCATCCTATTTGTGCTTTATGTTACTGCCCTGATTCTGTGAGGTGGTGTCACTGCAACAATGTGCTACATCAGCTGCAAGTGTAACGGTAGATTTAAGGTTCACATTCGGTAATTCAGCTTCAACACAACAGTAATTTTACTGGCAAGGTCCGAGCCACAACAGTTCAGGTTTACAGATTTGAAGAGGAATCACAGTAAACATGAAGGTTTACCTGTTTGCCTCATCTGGCATGTGACTGGTGGCTTGGTAGAAGGAAACCTCCAAGGATGAATGACAAAGCGATGGCAGGATTGAAAGAACCAAAAAAGAAAACTGGGTGATTACAGGAGTGGTTGGGGGATGGTTCTGAACCTAAGCTAGTTAGTAACCTTCATTTCTCAGATTTCTGGTTAATGATCACTAATTTATTATTTCAATTCAATTCAAAGCTCTTATTGTCCTTACACATAGTGCAATGAGATGGCAGCCATCAGCTATACCATTTCTTCCAATGAAGGGAAGGTGGACAGGCAGAATTTAAAGAGGAAACCAGATTAAATCCTCAGTCAAAGGTTACTTCAGCAATTTTTGGTACAAAATCACAATTGTTTTATCTCTGAAAGGGTATATTTTTAACAAGCTGTGGACTTTAGGTAGAAATGACAAGAAGAAGAACCCTTCAAGACTGAATACTGTCAATCCTGGATCCAGATCCAGACTGGCATTAAAAGGTAACTACAGCAGATGTAATGAGGAATTAGTCCTGCTAAAAGAAAAACATCATTCCCATTTAACTTGGTGGAGGTATAACCAGTCAAAAGGGACAAAAAGTCCTCCAGCCATGTTTAGATAATCAAACCTTCTTTCCCAGGAAAACATGTTCGGCTGAAACAGCTGGCTAGTTACCAGAGTTTCTTCATATCTTGACTTTGGGAGAAATCCTGCTCAAACAATCATTGACAGTACGAAGGTGCTGACATCTGAGTCAGCAGTTGGACTGCTTCTCCTTTACCACACATGCATGTAGACGTCTTAGGTTTGCACATTTTCCCGGGTTATTCCCCTGTCTCCTTTCATGCTGCTGTGCCCGAGGTTAGTTATAACCGTGAGGAACAACAATCTGCCACATAAGCATGACTGTGGGTGCAAAGCATTGAAGCTTTATTAACACTGTTAAGGATGTTGCAAATGACCTTTAAGTGAATTGAACGCTAACACTTTATCATTTCCACTAAATTAGAGGCATTTATAAGGTTGAGGTCAATTACCTCTCACAGGAGTTTTGAACCTTGTTCCAGTCATTCATATTTGGCTCATACCAACATGAAGACATACAGGAAGGTTAATAAAGATCTATTATTTTTATTAACCATTCATCTTTCAAATGCATCCCAAAAGAAGAAATAACTGTCATCCCAATTTAAATGAATGAATGGGTTTGTGAGTGTTACTGGGGCGCAGCACGATACAGGTTGTTCATATCCACCCATAGCGATATGAGGGCTGCAAGCCAAGAGGGGTAATGAAGATACGCTGCCATCTGTCCTATATGTTGCTGCCTGGAGCTTTACAGTACAGGAGCTGGCTCACGGCCCAGTGTGGGAGAGCCCCGTTACACTGCAACACAAAGTCAAAGCCAGTAATCACATTAACTCTGCTTTTGAAAATTCATAACAAGGCACTCCTTACTTTTTTAATTCTACATAAAAAGGGATAAAAAAAAAATCAATTATATGTTAAAACTGCTTTGTTTTAACAAAGCAAAATGACATATATCAGGTTAAAAGGTAGCAGGCATGTGGGAATGTGTGGAAGACTCTATAGGCCTGCAGGCATAAGCCTAATAAGACTTGGCAAAGGGCCTTGGAGAGAGTGTTGCTGGGGTACACTCTGGAAAACATGCAATGTGGAACGTCAAAGAGATTAATCCAATAATGGAAAATATGAGAATTAATCAAGACACTGTAACCTAGTTTCTCCACAAGGCCTAATTACAGAATCAAATCTGCCACCAATCCATGGCAGTAGTTCAGATGAATACTGGGGGCGAATGCCGCTCAGGATGTATGTCGCTCGTCTACCAGTTGGAAGATCTGCGGTGCAGCATCTGCTTTCCCCAGCGTACCTAAACCCCACTTAGCTGAAAGTCTTTAATTTACAGAGAAGAGAAACAGTGACAGATGAGATGATAAATCATTACTGTCACAAGCAACTGAGAAACATTGTTATGTGTCTCAGCTCCACGTTTCTACGTCTGGATGTTTTAACTTTTGAT
This sequence comes from Melanotaenia catherinae, assembly GCA_037177155.1. Taxonomy (NCBI): domain Eukaryota; kingdom Metazoa; phylum Chordata; class Actinopteri; order Atheriniformes; family Melanotaeniidae; genus Melanotaenia; species Melanotaenia catherinae. The sequence continues at coordinate 34,857,320 of JBAGKM010000008.1, forward strand.
CTTTGTAAAAATTAAGCTCATCAATGAAAAACTTACGTTTGTCAACATCTAATGTTCAAGACAACTTTATTGATCCCCAAAAGGCAATTAATTTGTAGCAGACCCAAATCCACGTCACGTATCAACAATCAGACATCCGAAGCAGAAAGAATGCAGCACCAGCAGTTCAAACAGACAAAAAGTTAGAAACAAAAGAATTATCTGGAAAACAAAAACACCACAAAAATAATGATAAATGCAAGACAAATGATAATGATCCAGGTTAACCCACCGGTATCAGACGTGCTGTAGGTCTAGTGGATGAGGTCATATCCACCTACAAGCCTACGATGAGCATGGTACACTAAAAACTGAGCCAGTCAGAATTGAACTAAAGGATGATGCTGTTCCATACGCTGTACACCCTGCTCGCCATGTGCCTTTCCCTATGCTTTAGAAAGTAAAGGAGGAACTGAAGAGGATGGAGAACAAGGGCGTTATCAACCCACTGAATGGTGTGCACCCATGGTTCCAGTCCTTAAAAAGAACACAGCACAGGCCAGGATCTGTGTGGATCTTACAAAACCGAACAGCTCAGTAAAAAGGGAACACTACATCCTACCTACATCAGATGAGATAACTGCCAAGCTAAGTGGTGCAACAGTGTTTTCCTGCTTGGATGCTGGCAGCGGATTCTGGCAAATTCCACTCCACCCAGACAGCTGCAAACTGACAACATTTATCACACCATTTGGCAGATACTGTTTCAAAAGACTACCCTTTTGAATCACTAGAGATTTTCCAGCGAAAGATGCTCGAGACCCTCAAGGGTTTAGAAGGAGTGGAGGTGTTCATGGATGACATTTTAGTCTATGGGACTTCAATGGAGCAACACACTGCCTCCCTAGACAATGTGCTGCAGCGGATTGAGTCAGCAGGCCTGAAACTCAGCAAAGATAAGTGTTCACTCAGACAGAGCCAGCTACGATTTCTGGGTGACATTATCAATCAGTTCGGGGTCAGGCCAGACCCGGCGAAAGTGGAGGCAATTCACCAGTTACCACCTCCAAGAAATGTGCAGGAGTTAAAAAGGGTCTTAGGTATGGTAAACTACCTGGGCAGATTTGTTCCGGCTCTTGCAGCAGTGGGACAGCCATTGTATGGGCTCTTCTACTCCAAGATCTTACCTGATCAACACACCAAACGGGACGGGAGGAACAGACGACACCTCCAGCTGGATACCTCTTCCCTACTGGTCCAAAACCCCACACAGACAACGGACAGTGCCGGACCAGACCAAACCCTCTGGCCAAAATGGCCATCACTGAAGAGACTATCTCCCCAGATTCAGGTGCAGCCACAGGCCGTGCACGCATCCCCGCCCTACCACCGGGAGAAGTCCGAACCCGAGCCAGACGGGTGTGCAAGCCTGTCAACAGACTAGACTTATAAACGGACATCCTGTTAGGTGAATATGGTTTTGTCTGTTTATGCTACCTTATAATGACAGTGTGATGTAATACTGTGATGTGATTGGGTTGGATGCATTTTCTAAACTGGGCTTGACTTTTCTGTCACAATTTAGCAAAAAACTCCAACAAGATTTAACACAAACAAGGTCTTAAGGTGTTAATATGTGATAGGTGATTTTGGTGTTTCATTAACTTCCAAACAGGAAGCAGGACAGATTTAATGCATTTGTGCTTGAGACATTTTCAAACCAGAAGCTTACTAGAAATTCTACGCAATCCTAATCTACGCAAAACCAATTTAACAGAAAGTAAAGATGTTGTCGATTATAAACATGTCTTTGTAAATGTGGACCCACAGGAAACATTACACACAGTAAATTCCTTTCACCCTTTTGTCTGCTCATGATGTTCATTTAAAACTGAGGGCAAGCAATATGAAACACTACCAAACTTTATATATAAGTTAGCAAAAAGAAAAGAGTAGGAGGCACATTTACATGAAAATGCAAAGTATGACTCATCTAAGGGAATGGAGAAGATCAAGAGATTGGAAAAGAGAAATGAGAAGTGGAGGGGAGGTAAATGTCAAACGAAGAGCTGCAGTGCCAGCATGCCTGGCTATGATGGATGGACTGGTGGGAGAGCAACACTGCTTTTCACATTAGCAATATCTACTATACAGAGAGCAGACAAACTGAGAAGAAAGATGAAGGTCAGATTCATTCCCATTGAGACTGGAGACAGACAAAGGAAAAAAATGTTTCAGCTAGATTTCACTGGCAAAGAGGTTGATGGAGCTTCCAGCTAAAAATCTTCATGTTCTGTTTGCTCTTCAGTCAAGTTTGAGTTAGAGTTTGTACCGTCACCACTTTAACACTAAGTTTGAACTTTAATATTGAAATCAGAGAGCCTGAACCTCTTTAGTTTTAAATGTTTGTCTTTAATTTACACAGAAAGGGAGAAGACTTGATGCATCATGGTTCAGGAAGTAGTGAAATCTCCGGGGTCAGGCCTGCTGAGGGCTTCCTGTGTGCGTTTGCATTTTATGTCTGGAGTTGCAGGTCTTCAGGATCCATGTGATCTGTGTGGATTTCTAAAATCAATATCTTGCAATAGAACTGAGCTTGTAACGGGTGTTTTATTTCATTGTTTGTTTGTTTGCACACTTTAAGCCCAAATGAAAACTAAATTAAATTATTAGAAAATTCTTTGTATTTTATTATTTAATTAAAATAAAATTTTAATATAAATATCTCCCACTTTGTTGTTAAAATGACAAAACAGATCAATAAAAAATGAGTTTGGTGAGGAAAGAATGTTGATTTTGTTTGAAGACCCAGAGATGGGTGACTGGGATAAGCTTGGAACCAGTGTTTGGTTGTCAGGCGTTCAGCTCCAGCAGCAAATAGAAACTCTTAAAATTAATAATTACTAATATTCAGACAGTATTAGGAAATGCTGATCAACTGTGTTTCATTTCTGCTGTTATTTTCATGTCTGCAAGCAGAATTTCATGTTTTCAGATTGAGTCATTAAGGCTTGTGACCATTTCATGACTTGCTGTAACTATATGGTTGGACGTAAACATCATTTACAAGGACTGTACACACCTGCCAGTGTACAACAGAGGGGGATCGACTCATAAACTACCTGGTAACCCCAGCCCGAAAGGAGACCCTGAGTCGAGTGCCCCTGTGGTGCTGGGGCACTGCTTTACCCTCCTGAGCCGCTGGAGAGTGGACCAGAATCTCCTCTAAGCCATTCAGGAGTCATTCTCCATGGCTTCACCAAACTTCTCCCATTGCTAGTTTTGCCTCAGTGACCGGCAAAGCATTGTTCTGCTTGGGTTGGTAATACCTATGAGCTGCCTCCAGAGTCCCACAGGCCAAAAAGACCCAATGGGACACCTTCAGCCGTGCTGTATCCCTCACGCTGCACAGTGAGATTCAGGGATTATCGCCATGACAGACTTCCTTACGGCCATGGATCTGCTCAGCTGCTTTGACAATGAAGGATCAAAACATGGAACAGTCAGTTTAAATGCCCCCCGCCTCCCTCAGGACCTGGTCAAAGTCCTGCTAGAGGTGGGAGTTGAGGTTCCTTCTGACAGGGTACTATGTCAACATGTTTGGACCTGACTAGCATCCTTCCCAACCATCAGAGATAACTCCCCACCAGGTAGTGATCAGCTGACAGGACCATAAGTCTGATAACACGACTATGAAGTCGATGATTGAGCTGCAACACAGAGTGCCAAGCGCATAAGGACACACTCGTGCTTAATCATGAGAGAGCTTGAGTTTGAAGTCTAAAATGGTAGAAAACGGGTGGCTATGCAGAAACAGTAAAGGACTATTGGTCTGACTGTAATTAGAGATAACACATTTAAGGCTGTAAACAGTGGTGGAATTAAATCTTAACTCTGAGATATTTTTTAAACTCCATGAGTCCATCATCAAAATGGACTCAAGGCATTTCAAAATAAAAGAACTTCAACACTGCTGCGTCCAATTAAGATACTGCATTAGCATAGCGGTATCAGTGAAACACATGAATAATGGACGAAGCTGCAAGAAGATGTCTTCTTTGTGATTAAATGACACTTGAGTCTTTGCATAAAAACAAACTGGGTTGCTGCTTCTTTACCAAGGACACCAGTTGTGTTATGAGCTGTCTCTGAGTGAGTATCCTTGATCCATTACCACCCACCACTGCTTCGTACTTATTTTTATTATCTCTGGAATTACAGATAAAACATTTGCTGAATGTGTACTATCTGGTGTGTAGCCATTCACTATCCTGATTACGTATCTCTAAACTTTGTTTTTTATCTGCAAACCTTCACAGCATATTTCTTCACATGTACACTATTTTATAACCCTAATGAAACAGCAGTGAGATGATTGGTAGAAAATAAGGAGAAGACAGTTACTGATGTAGCACACACCCCAGAAAGGAGACAACAGCATCCATGGGAACAACATTTACCTGTTTTTTTTTCACTCTGATAATCAGAGAATTGTGAGGTTTGAAAAAAAAAAAAAAAAAAAAAACTCTGGAACTCAAGAAAATTAATTGCCATAGTGGGAGAGAAAGAAAATGGGACGGCGTGAGACTACAGACAGTCTCATGAATCAGAATAAAATCACAAATATTCTTCTGCAATTCCGTTTTATTTCAGTGGGGTCATTGTGATGCATAACTGTGCCTCCACTGTTGCCAAGTTTCCAGCCAGTATTCCAAGAAAAAGCATCATTAGTTGTAGAACACTACTTTCTAAGAGCCACTAGCATGTAAATCCAGGACTGAATATTTGTATTCCAGAGAGAGGTAATATAATCTGCTGAGCTTTAGATGTAAGTTTCATTGTATTTTCATCCAACGTTTAACAGTTTAGACTGAATTAACTATTACAGAGCCCATTTCAGTAGTCCCACTTAGAAGATGTTGTATCTATTTTATGTAACTTGAAATTTCACTTGCGTACCTTTTTTCTTTCCTGCATCCAACACCTTGGCCATTCCCCTTCATTTAAAATTTTCCCAGAGAGGATAGATGCAACTTGATCAGGAAGTAATGGTCATTTAGCCAACCAATTGGCCCCAAAAGCCAAAGGGAAGGATATGGATCAGAATTGGTCTTATTGTTGCTTCCGTTTCTAATCCGACATTCTCTCTTCAATCAATCCAAAGGTCTTCATTCTAGGACAGCTTTCTTGGAAAACGTCCCTTCCTAACTGGACTGATAATCTGTGTATAGTCCAGGTGGTAGCTGAGTACAAAAACAAAAACAGGGAGAAAACTAAGGATAACCAATGATTTTGGGTGACAGTAACAAACTGCACTGTCATCTGTTGATTAGATGTGCCGTTAACGTCTTTGTTTTCTTGGCAACAGCGGCCGTAACCATGCGGTTATTTCTGTAAGTCTTTCGTTTGGCTCCCAATTTAAAAAGTTGTGTTAGTGATTCTCTTATAGGTTTCAACACTAATTGAAACCTAGAAGAAAAGAGAAAACTTTCTCTCTGTAATCAATCCAACCTTCTTTGTTCTAGGACACCTCACTTGGATGACTTCTCTTCCTGGACTCATCATCTGTGCATGATCAAGGTCTTCGTGGAGTTGGAAACAAAGAATAGAGAACAAAAAGAAGAAAGATGAGAGATGTCAAGTTACAGGTGCAGAGGGGAAATCATACCTCATACTGGATAAATGTCAAATAACTTTATGGTAACATATTAATTTTATGTTTAAGACCCAAATGGAGCAAAAAGGAGACAGCTGTGTCAGTCAAAAATGGCTTCAATTATAGTTGGAAGTTGGAAAAAAAAATCTTAGATAAGATACTAGCATGTTAAAAGGAGTACATGTATAAAGGACTGACAGAATGAGTAAATCAGCCAGGGGAATACGAAGAAGGTGAACAGACTGACAGGAGGAGAGTCACGACTACCATGCTTTGAAAAGACATGGATATAGTACACACCAGGCTGTAGCCATCAATCTTTGACCTACTTTATAGTTAAGGATATGATGTTATTTACAACTCTAGAGAGACCTAGATTTAATGGACAGACAAGAGCAGGTGCTCCTAAATATGCTTCACAAATTTCTCCTTTATAGTTCTCATGTACACTGTTGTAGAGATATAACTGATCATCCCTCACACCTTTGCATATATATATATACATATACATATACATAACATATACATAAAACCATTTTTTAACCGATAACCAATAACTTTAATCTACTGAAAGCTGATACCCTTAACTAAGAACCGATAACACACTTAAGAGCATGACATCAATACTGTAATGAAGGACCTCAAGCAGACAGATCAGATCAAGGCTTTTATTTACAGAGAAGGATCTTTACACTGGATCTTACGACTTGGAGTAGCAAAGGGGAGAACTCTGGAATCAGGATAATCGCCAGGGAGTCGAGACCGGGAAGGGGGAAGCAGGAAAGTTCAACAGTGTTGAAACGAGATCCGACAGGGAGTGAATGTGGAGTTGGAGTAAATATGGTCCAAGGCTTAGATTGAGTGCAGGTGCTACTGATTAGTATTCAGGGGACTGGCTGGTGTAACAAATACTAACAATCTAAAAGACTTTTAGCTATTGATATTAAGAGACACTGATTTTTTCCAGTGAAAAACTTTTAGCATGTTGCTCAAATTTTTTCTAAAGAGATCAAACAGAACTATTTGATATAATGTGTGAATACATTTGGCGATAGCATCATATTTGGAAGAAAGACACACATCAGCAAAGTAGCGTCGACTCGACATCGTAAACCGTGGCGAGAAAAGCCTCCGTCCTCAACCGAACCACCTCACCTGGCTCCTCTCGATGTGGAGGAGCAGCGGCTGTACTCTGAGCCCCTCCCGGATCACCGAGCTCCTCACCCTATCTCTAAGGGAGAGTCCGGTGTGAACCAAGCCATTGACTAAAACAGCCGGTAACAGCTGCGGAGGCCGCGGCGCTGCCGTACCGCAATGCACACGCACTCAGTGGAAACTGGGGGTACGTTAAATAAATGAGAAAAGGAAAGAAACACAAAGTAGTTGAACACTCATCCTGGACAAATTCTAAATTAAATGTATATGCCTTAATATTTCTGGGTTGGATCCATTTTAAGCTGAAACGTAACTCAGAAATTCCCACAAGGACGTAGATTCAGGTTGTTCCATGTGATGGACATGAAGCTCTCACCACAGAAGGAAAGATGTTCTGTCTGTTCCTTGCTGAACAGCTGGTTGACATGTTTTCAGACGCTCTCTCGCTGGTGGAAGCTTGACCATGTGTGTGTGTGTGCACGTGTCTGGATGTGTTATGAGAGCAGCTAGGGCATGCCGTCATGGAAATCAGATCAATAACATCAGACTGTTTAGTTTTTAATCAAAAGACAAAGTTTAAACCTGTCCTAAAGGAAAGAGAACTTCTGTCCAGATCAAATGAGCTGGAGGAGACTCCTAGCTCTGGTATCGTCTGTTTTACTTATTTTTGGTTTAGCTGTTTTAAAAGAAACTTTATTCTTTAAATGTCTTTAAAGGTTCTTTTTAACATTTAGCTGTGTTGTGTTCACAGGCCGGGGCAGTGATCCATCATTCTCCTCCTCCACCTGATTCCTCCTTCCTGTCTCCTCCTCCACCTGTCTCCTCCTCCACCTGATTCCTCCTTCCTGTCTCCTCCTCCACCTGTCTCCTCCTCCACCCGATTCCTCCTTCCTGTCTCCTAGCTGAGAAGCAGCTTGGGTCTTGGGTCAGAAGGTGTGTATCGTACTACATACTGATGGAAACTGTTTCGTTCAGGACAACTATGCTGGAGAAGTGAGAAGAACACAGTTTTTTTTCCCTTTGTTTTTTTAAGTGTGTGTAACCTGAGACATCAAACCTTTGGATGTTTGCACCATAATGCTTCAATCTGTGTAACTGGAACCTGATGTACACAAATACCAATACTTACCCTACCCTGGTAGGGACAGAAGAGTTGTTTTTTAAAGAAATTATGTTTTTATCCACATTATATATAATAACTTGAATTGAATAACAGACACCCTGTAAAGTTAGTTTTTTTCATGTTGTTAATTTTATTCATCCTTTAATCTTCAGAGTAGAACAAGCATCCAGGAGCAAGTTGAGCCATCAGGAGAGCTACTCGACCCTGTGTACTTGCTGTTGGGACAAAGAGGATAACTAACCATGACTTCATCGGTCTGAAAGGGCAGGTCATACCATGCAAGTCAGCCAGACCACTGGGAGCTTTTTATGAACTCTTTAAGTAGATGTTGTATTTGGCAGCATTTAAAATCTGAAGCTTCACAACATGTACACCTTCGTACAAACGTCGATGCCGGAAACTTCAGGAGACTCCACGTGTTGAAGGGGTTAGGGCCAAACTAATTACACAGAAAATGGGCACCAGTGCAGTTTGGACAACAAATTTGTCTCTATCAATGTTTGCTTCATTACTGTATGATAATAAATGATAAAGATACTATAAGATATTGTTAATAAATAAAATTAAAAAATGGTCAGCTTTATGAATTTTCCATATTTGAACTCTTCTCAAGCAATATGGCAGCAACAATTAAAACAAACAAAAAAAAAAGTACTTTACTCTCCTTTAATGTCAACATGGGCGATATCAGCTGTATTTTCACTTTTAAGCTCATTTACAGTCAGTTTTATTGATTTTGCCTTCACTGGTCTTATAGGTTAAAAATGGCTTTAATGACGTTCAAACTCTGAAATGTTCTTTCCTTATTTTCAAAGAGAAATGGTGAAAGAGTTTACCTTTGTAAAAAAAAACTGTGTAATATGAGCATTTTTGTTTTCTTCTCTTCTGCTGTTGTCAAAGATTAACACTGTCTACAGCGTAATGTTAACACTGTACGGGGCAGGATGTTTACTGACAGCGTTAAAACCGACTCTCTAAGTGTTGCATCAACACGGCTGATTTTACTGTGTGTCAATGAGAAAATAGAGAAGAAAAGACAGAAAGAGGAAAAGAGACCAAGACAGTGGTGCACATGTAACACAGACGCTAGTTTAGCCTGGAGCCGCTCCGTCTGTCCTCCTGCTGAGTACCTGGATGTCAGGAGGCTGAAAATAAAAACAGATAACTTGGAAAATATTAAGGTAAAACCAAACTGAGTTATATAATTCCTGGGAAAAAAATCTAACAGTGTACTATCAGGGAGCATAAACTGAAGTTAAAAGTTCAAAAGTTCAAGTTAAATTTGATTTCTTACATGTGTCCTGTAGACTTTATGCTCCTAAAAACTATTTCTCTATGTGCTGTATTACACTATAAATGTAATCCTAAATAGTCATGAAGCACGCTTCAGCACACAGTTTAATCTTCTGTGTTGGGTCCATGTGTAAATCACATTTTCCCTGTTTAGTAAAATAGAAATGAGTAGAAGAACAGTGAAAGCTGCCAAAGAACATTCAGAAGTTGCTTTTGAATAACTTAATGCCATAACAGCAAAATGCTTTTATATAATATTATTAACATATTGTTAAAAGGACACAGTATCGTAATAACAGGGTGATGAATGCTGGTTGGAAAGGCCCAAACACTCCTGATGCAGCTGATGCTGCTTTCCCGACACACCACAGCGAACACGACGGCACACACTGGAAGAAGATCTCCAGCAGCTTGCTGCAGACATTGAAGGATCAGAGCTTCCTGAGGAAGTAGAGTCTGCAGAATCTGTGTTGATTTTCCAGGCCAGTCTGCTGTCCAAGTAATTACATATATTGTAATTAACTGCACTGTCTTCCTGTGCACAGATAAAATACATGCACCTTTCTATTTTACCACACCTACAGGTGAATGGAAACAGTCGCACCGTGTGGTCCATTTCAAACCAACCCCGGTCCACTTCCACTGATAGTTTGGATCATTAAGACTCTGATGGAAGTGAAAAAAGCATCCAAAAAAGCAAATCAGGTCCACTTGAAACCCAGAGATCTGCTGTGTGTTCATTGGTGTGGTTTATTCAAGCAGAGCGGACCATGCAGTGAAACAAAGAGGGGAGGTGATGCTGAGCGCCTCCTTCTGAAAACCAAGTGAGTTTAAACAGAAGCGTCAAGGCTGCATGCGCTTGGTTTGGCTCTATTGTGTATGTGTGGTGAATGAGCTGGTTGAAGGGCCAGTCGGTGAGCCAGGTTTTCATACAGAAATTACTAAATTACATATTTAGACGAATCATCAAATCAACATCTGTTATCGCTGTCCGCACACAGACGTAGAGAAGAGTTCAAAGGATCTTTCTGTAATCTGTATTCTGGGGGCAAAAACTAATCTTTTTCTCTCATTTCCAGTAATAATCCAGTTTCAACCCGCTTTTTTTAAATGTTTGTATGTTTTGGTCAGTGGTTGAATCTCTTAATTAGATCAATGGTCCTTGGCCGCAGCAGCTTTTCTGATTGGTCACGGTACTCGTGATGAAATCCTTTCAGGTGTCCCGCTAATTAATGTCATTATTTACACCTGAGCTTTTCCAGCTGTGACAAAGCTGTGATCATCACAGTCACCATCCTGGCTGCTGCATGAGTAATGCTAGGTGTAAAGAATGATTACACGAATCCAGAGATTCTTAAAAAAGATTATGGTTTATCCTTTGATTATCATTCCCACCTGTCTAACCCTCAGAGTGTTGCTATGGTGTGTTTGTTATGGAAGCAGGGCCCGGCTCTGGAATTCTTCACCTCCTGACATTTCAGCTTCCGTCTTTTCAAAACTTACCTGTTAAAAATTGCCCATCCCACGTAACTCCATTTACTCGTCATCACGCTTTACTTTTGTTTTTGTTCTCGTTTATCTTATGTTTTATCCTTGGATTTTATCGTTATTGCTCTTGTTTTTTATTGTACAGTGTCCTTGTGTGTATTGAAAGGTGCTTTTCAAATAAAATATATTAATATCATTTTTATCAGGGCATCTGGATAAAATGCTGGATCCTTGTATTCTCCCGCTGCCCTTTGAAGTATGTTTTTTCTTCCCTTTTCTTGTGCCCTCCATTCTTCCAGCAATCTCTCTCCTCTTGCTTGGGAGAGAAAATGGAGTTGCTGGCCTGATGCCACACATGACACTCCATCCTTAATCTGATTAATGTTTTTAATTTATATAAGTGAGTAGCGAGGGAGAAAAAAACAAGGCTGTTGCCTGTACTGATGTTAGAACTTCCACACACACTTATTTGCAGGCTCTATGTGTCGTATAGACCAGTTCTTGAAAGGGCAGAGAGTACGTGTGTGAGTGTGTATATATGGAGTAAAAACGGTGGCGTGAGGCCGACAAAAAGAAGGAAAAGGTGATAAAAGAAAGAAAAAGAAGGAAAAGGTGAAGAAGAAAGAAAAAGAAGGAAAAGGTGAT
>JBAGKM010000008.1:34879243-34890340 GCA_037177155.1 Melanotaenia catherinae
CAGGTTTTCCATGTTTCCCTGCTCCCACACACCTGACTCAAATTAATGAGTCTTTGTATAGAACTTGATAGGCTGTTGGAGAACCATTTCATTTAAATCAGGTCGGAGTGGTCCAGAGTTGGTGATTGCTGCTGTAATGTCCTCAAGTTTGTTCTGAGACGACTTGACAGTTTCTGCACAGGTGTCCATCTTTATTCCGAGAGACCCTGCCTCTCTAAGGTGCTCTTTTCTATCATGTTACTAACCTGTTGCCTTTAAACTTTTAACATTTTATTCTAGATGTTGCTTTATAGCATCACTTTTCCAGCCTTTTGTTGCCCCGTTCCAACTTTTCTGAGAACAAAATGACGTATTTTTCATAAAATGTCAAATATCTAAATTTCAACACTTGAGACATTTTTATACTTTAATGTGAATAAAATGGTGATTTATGAGCTTTACAAAACATTGGACTCTATTGTTGTTTACACTGTACACATTTATATATTCTTTTCTTTGGCACCGGGGTTGCATGATTTACAGGTAATGAGAAGAAAAATAATTCAGTAATTCCAGCAGTTCTTTTTGTTTTGTTTTTGAAGTGGAAGAAAAAACCAGATCTGTCTTCTCGTCCTGTTACATAATGTTTAACAATCAATATGCTGGTTGCAGCAGCAGTTATTGATGTGAGGGCTGTGAAGTGTGCAGTGTAGTTTGGTGTATTCCCTCATGATGGTTTGTAGAGGCAGGAATCCGAGACCTGGAGGGGGGATTAGGTTCTTGCTGGACTCATCTAAATGCAGAGGGTTGAGCCTCTCTACGGCACCAACCCCTGGCATGAAAACTTAGCTGTGGTGGAGGTAAAAGGAAATTGGGCTGATTATATTCGTGGGGTTTGATTAATCAGTTATGGCCATGGCTGATATTTTCTTTTAAGGTATTTGGTGAAGTTTTAACAGATGATGCTCTAGGCTGGACTCATGATGTCATGATGATGAAGAGGAAAATCTGTTTGGTGGTCTATGAAATTGTCCAAATATTTTCAAATGTAGTTCAGGTAAAAAATGATGTCATACAGGTAAAAACTGCCAAACTGGGACAGAATGGTTTATTAGCAAAATAGTCAGTTTACTGAATATCAGTGAGTCATCCAGTAAACTTTTACTCACTGTAGAAGAGATAAATATAAAATTTCATATATATACGAACATTGTCACCAGGTACAGGGAGGAAGAAAAGATTTAAAAAAGATGTTTATGTGTTTATTTAATCTGTTTATTTTCTACTTTTGTAATATGTTTAATGTAGATATGTATGTTTGGAGAAAGTGATTGTTATTTGTGTAGTGGCTTATATAAGCTTACACTTCATCCTACTCCTTATTGTACATGTTGGGTTAATAATATTACTTATTTTAATTTTTTTGTTCATGTTATCATCATTATTATTTTCCTTGTTTTGTTTTGACGGTGATCATTTGTTTGTTTTTTAAATGTTTGAAATGAAGCATTCAGTCATTCATAGACTGTAAGTATTAACTTAGCCTGAGTGATAAACAGGACAACAATTATACAGATATATTATTATAAAATATTTATACCGAAATATACAAATATGATAAAATATTCATTTTCAATCCTTTTTATAGAATAAATAAAATGAATAAAACAAATAAAAAGTGAAATAAGTATCACTACGCTTGTCTGTAGATGTTAAATTCTATATGTGAAAAAATCTGGCTGTTTTTTTATTATGTATTATAATGTATACATCAGAGTGTTAATAAGTTTATATTCATCTTTTTTTTTAATGCTCTAATAATAATAAACATCCATTTGCATAAAGAAATTATATTTGTTCACTCCACTGCTTACAGGACAATTAGAAACATGATGTTTCCTTAAAAAAATCATGATTAATTTGGGATTAATTATGATTAAATACAGTATATTAAATGATTGACAGCCCCAGTAAGTAGTCCAATAAAAGAGGCCTCATTTAAAATTCTAACTTCTAACTCAGTGAAAGCCAAAGCCTGCATCTACACTGGAAGAGTAGTTTTCAGACCATGTGAAGGTAGAAATGAATTAACTGCTTGTTCGTCTTCCATTGCTTTGCCTTTGTTTTTAGACAAACAGGACGACATTCATTTCTGCACCCTGAGAAGATAGAAGGTTTGAAACCCCCTCCACCCCCACCACCACCCCCTTTTTTCTACAAATAGACTGACAGAAAGGGAAAATGACCGTCTCCAGTCAAATCAACCTGTCAGCGATCTGTGTCCATGGGCATCAAAGAGTGGCAGATCAAGAGCCATGAAAAATACATCTAAAAAGTTCATTTATGCAGCTCATCGCCCTCAGTTAGAAGAGCTTCAAAGCTAAGCTTTTACCTCTTTTCCTCAGAGATGCACCAGTTCCAAAGCCATTAGCTGGATGACTGCAACATCTTTTACATGTCTGACTTCATGCAACCAAACTTTTTTAATGAGTACAGAAGTTTATCATCCTCAATGTTTCCATATTTTTCTCCATGACAAGACTTAATAATTATAATAATTTTATAACAAGATGTTTAGATGCATAAGATGCTTTCACAAATGGACCAAGCATAAAGGTGGAGTCCTAGCGGGTTGGGAGGATATGTGGGAGCATTAGTTACTGAAGTGGACATGACATGATCAATTCCAGCCATTTCATTCCCAATCTTGGGTACCTCTAGAATAGATTTTACCATAAATCCAATTATTTCAGAATCAAGTGTTCTGAAATTTACGTTGATCATTTTCATAGACATTTATCTTCATATTAATGCAATCATTCATATTAATGCTGAGGTGAAGTTTCAGAGTCATACGTAACAGCTAGGAATCGTATCATAGGTTTTTATTGCAGTCTTATTGAGGTGAAGGTTGAAACTACTCTGTTTCCGTGCATGTGCTGTCCAAAGCTCTAGCAGGGATTGGATGAGACTGAGGAAAGTAAAAATGGAGGAACAACTTCTGCAGAGTCTTGATGAATCCGTTTTCCTGCTGCAGCATCATAAATGACCTGAAAGACACTGGACCTTCATGGGTTTATTTCTCTGGTGGTTTTATAAAGACTTTCTACGACACAGGCAAAGTTTTTTTTTGTTTTTTTTCCTGGGAAAAGTATCCTCCTGGAAAAAGGATCTGAGGAACCTGTCTTCTGATTGGTCATATTCTTGCAGATTTATTAAAGGGGTGTGGAAGAAGGGGATCGTGTACAGTGAACATGCACGGACATGCACAGAAAACATCTGCCTCGGCTGGTGTGTGTTTCTGCATGTATTGTCCTTCATAGTGAAATATAAAACACAGTGGTATTCTTTTCAGACTCTTCCAGGATGCTTAAAAACTGTTGTTTCTGAAAGGTGCAGCAATGACAGACATCCTCATCTTTGATTCTGTGCAATTGCATTACCTTGGTGGTCGGCATATATTAGAAAGCAAACATTTTTATAACTGCCTGAGATGTCTTGAATGACAGTTGTTTAAAAAAAATAACATGGAACTCTCTAAATCTTAAAAACGTTGTAAATGTACAATAATCCTGATGTGAGTACCCAGATGGTAATGAGCCTGCTGCTGAATTTGAGCTCACATTTGCCAAAACTCAACTTATTATCTCCATGCAAAAGGGATCAAACCTGCTACTGTTTAGTTATGGGACTGTCTAACCAACCACCAGGCCAGTCTGACGCCTGATGCATTAAACATGCAGCAGGTTTAGAACCTAATGAAGCGGAGACACTGACGGAAAGTTTTTGTGCTGGTTTTTGGAAACATGTTTTGACTCTTTCCCTGCCTGTAAATGGAAATGTGTGTTAGCATGTCTGCACAGCTAAAGGTTATATTTGCCAACTGTCTGGGTTTGGGGGGAGGCAAGAGGGCTGCAACATGGACCACCAGAATGCTGATGGCAACACACACACACACAAACACACACACATAAGATTAAAATGTCTTCTGAGAATTTAATCAAATGTCATGATGACTGTCAGCTTGGTGGGAATATAGAGTATGAAAAGCCAAGTAAGAATGGATAAGATTTGGAATAAAAGGCTTTTTCATGCAAGGAACTACTTTCATTCTGATTTTCAAACCAACATGATGGAAGACAAAAGCCGTAATTACAAATGAAAAGATAAATAATAGTTTAATCATTTATTTATGAATTAATTATTAATTAAATTAATGAATCTCTGCAGACGTCGCACCGATCCGCCTGTCCATCTCCCGCTCCACCTTCCCTCACTCCTGAACTAGACCCCGAGATGCTTGAACTCCTCCACTTAGGGCAGAACCTCATTCCCGATCTGGAGAAAGCACTCCACCTTTTTCCAGCCCAGCTCTGTCCTGGATTTGTAGATTGATAGGTAGGTAAGTAGGTAGGTAGGTATGTATCACCATGGCCCAATGAAGCCAACAGAACCAGGTCATCTGCAAAAAGCAGACCCAATCCTGAGACTACCAAACCAGATCCCCTCACCACCTCAGTTGCGCCTAGAAATTCTGTCCATAAAGTTATAAACAGAATCAGAGACAAAGGGCAGCCATGGCGGAGTCCAACCCTCACTGGAAACGACTCTGATTTACTGCTGGCGATGCGGACCAAGCTCTGACACCGGTCGTACAGGGACCGGACAGCTTGTACAAGCGGGTTCCAGGACTCCATACCCCTGAAGCGCCCTACACAGGAGTCCCCAGGGGACACGGCCGAACGCCTTCTCCAAATTTACAAAGCACAAATAGACTGGTTGAGCAAACACCTATACCCCCTCCAAGACCCTGAAGAGGGTGTAGAACTGGTCTACTATTCCATAACCGGGATGAAAAACCACACTGCTCCTCCTCAATCCAAGGTTTAGACCTTACCATGGAGGATGAGGAGTGTGATTCCTCTGTAGGTGGAGCACACCCTCTTTAAAAAGGGGGACCACTACCCCAGTCTGCCAGTCCAGGGGAACTGTCCTGGATGCATAAGAAACTCGGGGTGGACCTCACCCATGCCCGGAGCGCTGCCACCGAGGAGCTTTTTAACCACCTCAGTGCTCTGATAGGAGAGCCCATGCCAGGGTCCCCCAACTTTGCTTCATCATCAGATTCAGTTGGATTGAAGAGATCTTAGAAGTATTCCCTCCATGAACCACAAAATCCTGAGTCACGGTCAGCAGCTCCCCACCCCCACTGTACACAGTGTTGATGGAGCACTGGCCCTGGTGGACCAGAACCTTCTCGAAGCCGTATGAAAGTGATTCCCCATGGCCTCTCCAAACATTTGTTTTTGCCTCGGCGACCGCCAAAGCCACATTTTTGATTGATTGACTGATGGATCCCTTCTCTTCGGGATTAATAAAGGGACCACCATCACCCATGTCACCCAGGTTCCGTTTAGTTTGCCGATACCCATCAGCTGCCTCAGGAGTCCCACAAGCAAATAAGGCCGGATAGGATTCCATCTTCAGATTGACGGCGTCCCTCACTGATGGTGTCCACGCCTCAACAATAGGGGCATGGAACACAGCCCACTCTGACTCAATATCCCACGACTCACCCGGGGCATGGTTAAAGCTCCTTCTGACAGGAGACTCCGCCAGACGTTCCCAGCAGACCCTCACAACACGTTGGGTCTGCCAGGCCTGACAGGCATCCTCCCCCACCATCTGAGCCAACTCCTAAATCCCTCTGACATGTCTTCCTATGATCACCAGGTGGTGATCAGTTGACACCTCCACCCCTCTCTTCACCCGAGTGTTCAAGAAATGTGGAAGCAAGTCCAACGATACGACTACAAAGTCGATCATCGAACAGGAACCTGTCCTGGTGCCAAGAGCACATGTGGAACATGGTGCTCGTTATGGACAATCCATGATGAACACAGAAGTCCAGCAACAAAACACAACTCGGATTCAGATCAGTAATATTTGATAATATAAATAAATTAATTAATTATTAAATTAATAATAGTCAAATTATTTATTCAAATTATTTGGATGTCAAATATATTGTAGAAATATACTTCACCACTTTTTTTTACATATTCATGAATTTATTTGTGTATTTTATTTTTGGAATTTTTGTATGTATATTATTTTTCTAAATTCCTATTAGAATGATTATTATTTCTGTTTCTTTATTTCCAAATGACTTAATGTATTTCTAAATGTGTGATGCATTTCCACATTTGTTTATGTTTCTATTTCTGAGTCATATGGATGAGCTGGGATTTCTATCTGAGTTCTGTCACTGGTAATAGGCAGTAATGCAACATATTAAGGGTACAGGTTTGCATCTGCTCTCACACCATGATTAACTCCTAATCCCACAGTAAACCTGCTTATTAGACTGTAGAGACCAGCTGATTTCATACAATTACTACACTGAAAATGAATAATCTCTAATTATAGTTAGTGGCATGGGAACAGTCAGGTATGAACATGTGATTTGAAACGTGTGCATTCATTCATGGGATTTTTTTGTTTTTACTTTTTAGTATATATAGTATAAATATATTCACATACCCCAAACATGCCTGTTCAATAAAATCACAAATTAAAATTAAATAAAAAAATAACACCCCAAAATTTTACATTTACATTATTTATAGTTAAAAATATCCCCAAATAAAAACACTAAAAAAACAAAAACAAAAAACATGACACAAAATATGAATAACGTAAACTCCACATTTATTTTTAAGCACGTCTTGCAAATGTCTTCAATACATTTACTACAATAATATATGAGTGATATTTTTAATTTGGATTGATGCTATTTATTATTTGATCAGTCGATCAGGGTAGATCAATGGTTCCCAAACTTCCTGAGCCATGACTAAGAGGTTAATTGTGTGATGGGTCATCCTGCAGCATCCTCTACATGTAAGGCTGGAAGCCTGGCAGAATCTTTATAAATAAGCAGGATAAAGTGGGTTTTGGTAGACTTGGTTCAGATTAATCTGTTTGCGTACATCTGTTTGATGTAAGCTTTGAGTTATTCAAAGAAGTTGATGGAAGGTGGATGTGAAATAGACATCTGGGATGGTGCTGTGATGAGAGAGACTCGGGGTGGGGTGTGGCAAGCTTGAAAAAGAAAGGTAAGAACAAAACAAAGGACCAAAGTGAAGTCAAGATGAGCAGGTAGAAGGGAAGAAAACAAGAAAATAAAGAAGGACAAATGTAGATGGAAGGAGGAAGAAGAAGAAAAGGAAGCTGGAAAGGGGTAAGAGATGGGAGGATGGATGGAGCGATAAGGACAGAGGCAGAATGGAAGGCTGGATGAACGGTCAGCAGATGAATGTGATGGGGAAGGCAGAATGGAAGATGGGGCCGGGTGGTGTTACACCTGCAGCAGTCTCTGCCATGGACACACCCACTCCAGCCAGCCACACCTGTGAGCAGTTTACTCACCAGGCTTTATAATCACCTGCTCCACACTCACTCCTCGTCAGACCTCGTTCCAGCTGGACTTTCCTTCTCTCTCCTCCCGACTCCGACTCACCTGGTTTTTGTCTGGACTCCAGTGTTTTCGCCTCCTTTGCCTGTTTGAGACCAGCTTCTGCATTAAAAAGTCCTGGTTAATCTGATCTGTCTCTGTGAGGTTCTTCTTAACAGGTCCAGAGAACGAGACACAGATCTGAGGAAGGGGAGCGAGTATAAGCAGGCTGAACCTAAATTAATCTTTTAACTTCATATTTGGACAGACCTGATAAAAATCCTGGATTAATCTGATAACAGCCTCTATTACAATGATCTGGCGACCCCCTGAAATTCGATAATTCGGGACCCCATGTTGGGAAAAGCTGGTGTAGATTTATTCTTACACCCTCAGCACTTTTATATTTAACTGTGTCACCAGCATCTCCACCATTAAAACAAACAATGCCGTTCCACTGAGCTTTTCTAGGTTTTCTAGGTTACGCCATCATGATCAGCTGATATGTCCCGGTATTAATCCCACCCTGTCAAACTGGTATGAAATATGTGTTGCAGCATTCCTCTCACTCACATACAGAGCATAAAACACAAAGCTGTTAACGTGACCTGCAGATTGTATCTTGGCAGAATTCAATTTCCCATTTGAAATTGAAACCATTTCCATGATTGAATTGCTCTGGAATTGATAGCAGGAAGTAAAGTGTGGTCTTTTTTATCTGTAAAATTAACTCAGTGGAGATTTTCTAAAAAGGGAAGAGACAAGACAGTAAGAGAAGTGGATGAACAAAAGAAATATGACTTTTTTTATGAGCTTACGGACAGAAAGAGCCGAGCATTTGGTGCAGGAAGTAAAATAAAAATACGCCGTGGAAGAAGTGAGAGTGAGAAAGTGAAGAGTGGATTAGCTGACATGGAGGTGAAAAAGCCGACATCCTGCTGCACCGATGACTCACATGTGCAGCAGACGGCAGCTTTTCAGAGGTTGTAATAGATTGCGATTGTTGGGTTGACCCCGATGACACTTTCACTTCATCCATTCAATCAAGTAAGTTTCCAATTAAGTCAGAAAATCCTCATTTACTTAATGACACCAAAAGGAGGATAAACCTCTTTCTAATAAAAATCAGCCTCTTTAAACAATTTGCTTGAAAAAGGTGTCATTAGTTTTCCTCATGAGTAATGCAATCAGCAAGGGTCTGCCTTGTTAAGAGCCAATAAGATAGTTTCTTTCTTTCTCTAACAATTTTCTAAATGTTTTCTTATACAGAAGGTTTTTTTTTTTGTTTGTTTGTTTGTTTGTTTTTTGTTTGTTTTTTTGCAAAAAACTTGTCCTGTCCATCATAGCAGAATGATGGTCTGGATCAGGGGGGCCCAAGTTCGGTCCTCGAGATCTACCATCCTGCAACTTTTAGATGCAACCCTTCTCCAGCACACTTGAATCAGATGTCATCTGCATGTCATTCAGCTCTGCAGGGGGCAGAGCAAGTACAAGAACGAGTATTAGTTTTTATTTTTGTATGAGTCTATAGCTGAATTTACATATTAACGCTAGATTTGACACGAGGAATGGGGGAAAGAAAAGAGAGAGTAAATAGAAGAGAAATGGAGAGTGAAGAAAATAAAAAAGACACCAGACAGAAAGAAACAGCATCAGCTCTGGACTTTAAAGAGGAAAAAACAGACAATCACCTGGAAGCAAAACAAAGCTGACTATCATCAGGAGCACCTTTACAAAGACAGATGATCTATCTTGGGTCAGGTGATGCGGGAAAAAATGGTTTTCAGGCAAAGATGTCCAAACACCAACTTTATGAATAAGCAAAAGATTTATTACAAAAAGTCAGGCATCAAAAACAGATTTCTGCAGAAAACTCTGGAGGTCTCAGGATCAATATGAAAACCTGAAAATATGTGTGAGGCGCTCTTATATACCTCTCAAACAAAGGACATTCCTGAAGTCCTCAGTTTACCAATTCTGTGCAGACACAAAGATAAACACAAATGATGGGACACTTAGCACACTACCTTATATAGTGTCTTATAGAATGCTATGTCAGAAACTACACAGACAAGCTGGAAAAACATAAGGTTGAGATTTTGTTTTTCATACAGAGAAATAATTAAATTGATTGGGAAATTAAACTTTTATTTATATTAGCTTTGGAAATTTTTATCATTTTAAACATATGGACAAAGATTTGGTCCCTTTCTAATTAACATCTTTCAATGTTTGTATTTAGGAAAACAAAAGATGCAACAGTAGTAAAATAATTAGTTTTGTTATTTATTTAAACAAAACTATAAATTTCTTTTCCTGATCCAGAGTGAATGACACCTGCTAAACTGGTGGAACTGCTCATTGGGTGGATGCAGAGCAAGAGCTGGTGGAGGATTCAAAGCAGCCAGTTTTCCAGAGAACCACACTGGCTTACAGACGGCCGGCTCTCGTGTATGTGTGTGCGGTCAAACGTCCGGTTTGATGAAATCTGTACAGAAACTTTTTAACTTATCTTACTTTTAATCATTTTAATGTAATTTATTATTTTATTGTGATTATGTGTTGATGCCTTTTACTATTTCTAAATATCTGTAATGTCTTTGTTTTATGTAAAGTACTTTGAATTGTCCTGTAATGAAATGTGCTGTACAAATAAACTGCCTTGCCTCCTCTGTTGCGGTTTTTGGTCTAAAAACGTTCTAATTTCCGTGTTGACATCAGTCCTCCCATGCATGCTGCTGTATGCAGGCTATTTTGCTGCCTCTCTGTTGGACGTCGGTACTGCACGTTACTTTGATTCCCCCTCAAAAGTCAAATTCAGAGTTGGGGCTGTTCAAAAAACATCCGGGGCTTGAGCCCAAGTAGCCACCCCTAACCCCGCCCCCGGTCATGACGACTTTACTTACAGTTTCTATTCCATCTGTTTTACTCTCTTTAGTTTCTTATCATTCTCATTTGTTTCTTCTGGACCTTGAATGTTTGATGTTTGTACGTGGAGTGCCATGTATAAATAAACCTGCCTTGCCATGGACAGCCATTTAAAACTGTCTCCACTAGATTTCAATCATTGGTGAATGAAATGTCTTTTCTTTTCATTTTCCAGATTATTTTACCATGGAAACAACTGTTTTTAGAAGTGTATCTATTAGCAGGGTCATCATCAAAGCCCCCTCAGCCTGAAGCATGCATGCAAACATCTGCTGCGGTGCTCCACGCCCGCCTGTGGTTTGGCATAAATTCCTGGCCTTCCAGTTTCTATTCACTGGGATCATCAGCCGGTGGAGAAGCTTTGAACTTTGCTGCAGGTGGAGCAACTTTGAACATTCACACACGTGTCACCTGCTGAAAGAGCATCTCTGTACACGTCAGAAAACTTACTGAATTCTTCAGTAAAAACGGCGGACCACAAAAAGTAAAGAAATAATCGAGCTGGAGGACGTCATTGCTTTCCTCAGAGTGACAGTCACAACACATTTATGGATTCAACATGCCACATTTCGATGAGACAACACGAGTTGGTCTTTATGCTGATTGAGTTTGTCGCTGAAGGAATCCCAGCAGGTAGAAAGCAGATAAAAGGCAGACTCGCCTCGCTGCAGTGGAAACATCCTGACCCACTGAAAGCAACACTTTCTGATGCTAGGCAGCACAAACTTTGCTTT
>JBAGKM010000008.1:34915455-34927256 GCA_037177155.1 Melanotaenia catherinae
CTTATTGGGGAGGCCAAAAAGAAGTGAATTGCAGTAGTCAATGCGGGATGTGATCAGGCTGTGAACAAGAATGGCAGTAGTTTGGGAAGTGAGGGAAGGACGGAGACGAGAAATATTACGTAGGTGGAAATAGGCGGACCGGGTAATGTTATTAATGTGAGACTGGAAGGACAATGTGCTGTCGAGGACGACACCCAAGCTCTTAACCTGAGGGGAGGGGAGGACAGTTGAGTTATCAAGAGTAATGAAACATTTATTGGCTTTGGATAGGGTGTGAGGTGTGCCTACCAAGAGGACTTCCGTTTTAGAGCTGTTTAGTTTTAGAAAGTTGGATGAGAACCAAGACTGGATTTCTTCAAGACAGAGGGTGAGGGCGGTTGGCGGGAGCGTGGCAGATGGTTGAGTTGAGAGGTAGAGCTGGGTGTCGTCCGCGTAGCAGTGGAAATTGATATTATATTTACGAAGGATGTGGCCGAGTGGGAGTATGTAGATGATAAAAAGGAGGGGGCCCAGTACAGAACCTTGGGGCACTCCAGCGGAAACGGGGTAGGAAATAGATTTATGAGATTTGAGTTGTATGAACTGTGTTCGATCAGAGAGATATGAAGTAAACCAGGCTATTGGGGTGTGAGTGATGCCAAGAAATGAGAGTCGACTTAGAAGAGTAGCGTGAGAAATGGTATCAAAGGCTGCTGTGAGGTCCAGGAGAATGAGGATGGAAAGCAGTCCAGAGTCGGAAGCCATGAGTAGGTCATCAGAAATTTTGATAAGTGCAGTCTCGGTGCTGTGGAGGGGACGAAAGCCAGATTGAAACTGCTCATAAATATTGTTGGACAGCAGATGATTATGAAGTTGAGAGGCAACAGATTTTTCTAAAATTTTGGAAATGAAGGGGAGATTGGATATGGGACGAAGGTTGATGAAGTTGGTTGGGTCCAGGCCAGGTTTCTTCAAAATGGGCGTAACTGAGGCAGATTTGAGTGAAGAAGGGACCAAACCAGAGCTCAATGAAGAATGGATGATTTTGGTAATGAGAGGCGCAAGTGAGGAGCAGCAGGATTTAACCAGGATGGAGGGAAGTGGATCAAGGTGACATGTGGAAGGTTTGGATTTATGGATAATGTCAGAGATGGTTTGGACTGAGGGAAGGTCAAAACTAGAAAAAGTGGTTGTAAGAGATGGGAAGGAGGTAGTGGGGTCACCTCCAGCGACTGCAGCTCCAGTTGAAGTGAGGTGTGTATGGATATCTGTGATTTTGGAAATGAAAAAAGACATGAGTTTGTTGCAGAAATCGTGAGATTGCATATGGTGGGGAAGAGAATCAGGAGGTTTAGTGATGGAAGTGAGAAGAGAGAAGAGGGTTTTAGAGTTATGACTGTTTGAATGGATTAAATTGGAGTAGTATGCAGATTTGGCTGAGTAGAGAGCGGCCTTGTACACAGTGAAGTGGTCCTTGTACATATTATTATGAATAGTGAGTCCAGTTTTGTTGGCAAGGCGTTCCAGCTGACGGCCGCGGGATTTCAGTTGACGTAGGGCAGGAGTAAACCAGGGTGCTGAGCGGGTGAAGGAGACTGATCTAGATCGCAGAGGAGCATGGATGTCCAGGAGAGTGTGAAGACTTTTGTCATAAAAAGAAACCAGGTCATCAGGTGAGCAACAGGAAGATACACTGGGAAAATTATTGATATCAGATGTGAAAGTTTCGATGTTTATGTCCTTTATATTACGAAAGGAGATGATGCGAGGGAGTATAATTTTAGACAGCTGCACCTTGATGTTAAAAGTGACGAGCTGATGATCAGAAAAAGCAACAGAATGAGATTTACAACCAGTAGGGGCGATACCAGAGCAGCAGACTAAATCCAAAATATGCTTTTTACAGTGGGTTGGAAAATTAATGTATTGATGAAGACCAAAGCTGTCCAGGCAGGACGAGAAGTCCCTGGAAAGAGGAGCACTGTCATTGTCCAAATGAATATTGAAGTCACCTAGAATGATCAAGTTGTGGGAGAGGGAAGAAAGATGGGTGAGGAGGAGGGAGAAATCATTCAAAAAATCCTTGTTATATTTTGGAGGACGGTAGACGGTGGTAACGACTGTGGGAGAGGGACCGGGCAGCAGTGATGCAGAATACTCAAAGGAGGAAAAGACCGGAGCAGCAGGAATCGGCACAACTTTCCAGCTCTCACGATGGAGCAATGCAAGACCTCCACCACGTCCAGAAGCACGAGGCAGGCAGACGTATGCAAAGCCCGGCGGGACGGACTCATTTAGAGAAATAAAATCATCAGGCAGCTGCCAAGTCTCTGTCAGACATAAAAAGTCAAGATTATGATCTACAATAAGATCTCTTATTAAAAGGCCCTTATTATTGAGAGAGCGTATGTTCAGAAGACCAAAGGTGGCAGTCGCGTGGCTGCTTTTGCAGGCAGAGTTACCTGCCCTTGGCAAACTAGCCAGGGTGGCGCAGTTAGCATCCCGGCGAATGATCGGAGAGCGTCGGCGTGAGGTGAGTAAGGTCGGTATTGAGGACCCGGAGATGTTGTAAAGCTGCTTGCCACGCGATCCACGGTGGACGTACCTCCGGCATGGCTGGAAGAAGATCTCCGGAGGAATGGGGAGACCAGAAGGAGGCTGGAAAACGTCGACATGGCGTCGGAGCTTCAGAAGTTCAGCAACTGAGTACTGGAACAGTGCGTCAGCTTGGAGTTGGACAAGTGACAGCAGGAGCCAGCCAGCTGCAAACCACAGCAACACACGGAGAATCCACGTCATCCTTCTCGGGAGTGAGGCTGGAAAGCCAGGGATCCGCGGGTAAGCTGTAGATCAGTGGGCTGTTTGACAGGTCAGCAGTTTGACAGGTGGGCAGCTGACAATAGAACGCCGTCGCTGTCAAGAGAAAGCGTTGAAGCTACTGGCCAGGTATACAGCCGGTGAGCAGCGGCGACAGCTACGCCAGCGTTCACTCAGACCGGAACCGGAATTTTGTGCATCATTTATGCCAGGTCACACGGAAGTGACTTTTTTCTCAACCAATCAACGAATTGCTGTGTGTCAAACTCCACCTGTTTGGGTTGGGTCGGTTAGATTAGTACCCCAATGGAAGGGTTCCAACAAAGTTGGACAGGTTTGGTTGGATAATAGGGTACCCTTCCCAGTTTCCGCATGTGGAAACACAAAAAATGCGCCCTGACCCGCACATGTCAGGCTTTAGCTGTCCATCGGTTGATGTAGAAGACTGAGCAATACCACCGGAAATCACGAACAAAAGAGCTGAAGAAGAATGAACACACTTTTAGAGACGCGTTACCGTTGCTAACGGTGTCTGTAACTGAACTCTGAACTCAGCATTGTGGATGAACTGATTTAACAACCATGGCAAAGTAAAAGATGCATGGAAGTAAGAGGACAGCGACGTATGACGTTTGAAATGGACATCTCTATTTACATACATAAGGGAGCATGAATGGGCCTTTAGTGACACTGACATCAATATGCTAATGGTCTCATTACAAGGAGCAGGAAGTTTCCAGCTGCTGCCACCAACAGCTAAAAAAGGCTTATGGGATGTAAATATCATTTGGAGAGAATCATCTGGGATTTTGTTGACTAAAGAACATTGTCCAATGCCAATTACAGGAATCTTCTGGATGGTGAGAATGTAAATGACAGAATACAGTTTAATTTTATTCACAGCACAACATAAAAAATTGGGTTTTTGGTGGATTTGGTTCACCTTGGTGACTAAATCATCTCCTCTCTCTGAGATAGTATTAACTTTGCTCCTGGACACCTGATTATAAAAATTCTAAATGGATGACTTGATAACTTTGACAAATTTAGTAAATAAGGATGATAAAGCAGTTTTTGGTGGATTTGTTTCACCTTGGTCAAAAGGCACCTTCATGCCCAAAATCAGCCTGTCTTGCTGAGATAAGGCCAAATTCAAATGTTTCGTGCATGTGCCTTGTGAAATCACAGCACACTTGAAAGTAAGGCTCCTAAAGCAAAAGTACCTATGTGATTCGAGTCCTGAGTGTTTTTCCCCTTCATCATGCTTCCATCAGCTGTTACCGTGGAATCGCTAAGCTGTGTCAATCACCTCAGCGAATGCCAACCTCCAGGAGGAAAGTGGAGTGATGGGCGGAGACACAGAAGCTTTAACTGGAGACTTTCTCACACATTTCATGAAGATATCAGAAAACTGCTTCAGACTGGGAATAAAGTGTCACCTCTGAAAAATCCTGCAGTGCAAATGAGGCTGGGACAGTTAGGCACCTCAGGATGAGGCCTGTATATAATTACCAATATAACAACATATTGACACTGGCTCTGAATCATTGGCAGGAGTTTGTAAATATAGGACATGATTAATTAGGATTAATAATAAAGCTTATATTATTTATAGACCACAGTGCCAATAAGTTTCCTACAGGCTTGCTCAGCGTTAATGAAGAATGGGCAGCATATTTAGTGAAAAATCTATGTTTGGACAAGTTGTCCCACTTAAACATGAAAGAGCTCTGTTTTCAGTTTCATAATGTATTTTCTTCATCTTGCTTTAGAACATTAAAAGAAAGGTGTTAATGAAACCATACATTAGCTGCAGGCTCTCTGTTGCAACTGAATACCAACATTTTCTAAGTTCAGGAGCTGTTAAAGCCACTGAGGGTGTTTCTGTTGTCCTTGTTATATAAAACGGTGGCTGACAGCTTCAGCATTCGCAGTAATTCTGCCACAAATGGAAAACTCATTTAACATTTCAAGCCTGTAAAATGGCTTGATTACAGAGTTGCTCAGAAGTGCACATTTTGGACTGAAGTGTGCAACATCTACCCTCACACACACACACACACACACACACACACACACACACACACACACACACACACGCACACACACACACTCAAACACATGGAAACATCCGGTTGAATTGTGCAGTGTAAAGTGCTGTTTAGGCCCTTAAACTAAACAGCGATAAAACAGGAATCCTCCTCACTGGTTTTCCTCTCTGTTGGCAGCCCCCGCAGGTTCAGAGTCTGGGTGTCATTATTGCTAACTCATTATCATTTCATGCTCACATCAATAACGTTGCTCGCTCTGCATATTTCCATTCATGCGACATCCCTCCCTCACCCCCCTTTTTCTTTGTTCACGGCCTCATCACCTCCTGCATCGACTACTGCAGCTTTCTTCTCTTCGGTCTCCCTCAGAAAAATCTCCATAAGCTTCAGATGTTCGCATCATCACCAAAACCCCCTCCTTTCACCACATCACCTGGTCCTACAGCAGCTGCACTGCCTCCTCCAGCACACATTCAAGGCCATCCACAACCTCGCCCCCCCTTATCTGTCAGATCGCCTGCACATCGCCACCTCCTGCTGCTCCCTCAGATCATCCTCCTCCATCCACCTCACTGTGCCCTGCAGCCATCTCAGCACCATGAGGAGGAGAGCATTCAGCCGCTCTGCTTCTCGAACCCGAACCCTGACCTGAAGCTCTGATCATGAGAAGGTCGCCAAGCATTTTCCATCATTTTGGAGAGTTTGAGCATGAGGCAAATTCAGAGAAAAGTATGAATGAGTTCTAAGACCAATTGCTCTAAAATCACATTATGATCCCTGACAGGTGAAGTGAAAAGCTTTGATTATTTCCTCCCAGTGGCACATGGCAGCGGGTGGCATATGTGGCAGTAAGTGAACATTCTGTCCTTGAAGACTTGTTGGAAGCAGAAAAATTGAGCAAATATTAGAATGTGACAAGGACAAAATTGTAATAGCTACATGTCCGGGGCATAGCTTTTCTACATCTGCAGCCCTCCTGGTCTGCAGGATCAATCAAAATGTGATGTTAAAGCAGTAGAAGGCCCAGTTTGGGAGGTTTGTGGTTTACACTAGAGGGCCAGACAGAGTGAAAATGTGCAGAGATGGACAGATCTTCTCTTTCCTTGGACTTCCTGTTGCCTTTCTATCATCTCCAACCAGTCTCCCCATTCTCCTCTGACTTCCTCCTCTAACCATCCTGGTCCAGACAACTGCTGCTCGCTGGATATTTTCTCTTCTTCAGACCATTCTAGTTGATTGTGTGTGAGAATCCCATTAGATGCTCAGACCAACAGCCATGCCACATTTAAAGTCACTTAAATCCTCTTTCTTCCTCATTCTGATGCTCAGGTTGAACTTCTCGAGTCGTCTCCACCACGCCATGACTGGTTGTTTTGTTCCTGTCACACAGCTGGGATGCCGTCCTCTACAGGACACCAGACAGCAGTGAGGGATAAGGTGGTGTAATAGGAAAATGGGCAGAAAGCAGTAAATCTTTCATAGAAATGCGAGATCTAGTTTGCTCAGATTTTTCTATTAAAAGGAATGATGGGTGTTCTTCGGCCCTTAAAGAGGTGCAAAATGTTTTAATCCGCACCCACACCAGGTGTTTGAACCGAGTCATGCTGCCGCCGTAGCTTCCATAGAGCGTGATCGGACAGCCACAGGAGGCAGAGAAAAGTCATGTCTTCCCCAGGAAAGAGAAATCAGGCTACCAGAAGGACAAGACAGTGAGAAGCAGCTGCTTCCTGGTTTCTTTGAGCAGCGAGGTGAGCAGCACACCTGGACCAACAGTCTGAGGATTCACTCAGGACAACACCAACGAATTACTATCAGAAATGAAAGAAAGAATATTTACACTTTTAGGCCTTAATGAATGATGGATAAGACTCATTATTTCACTGTGTGACCCACTGCTGCTGCTAAGAGTCACTTAATGAGCCACTCAAAGGGCTGTTTAAGTGTAATGATGAAATTATTATTATTATTATTATTATTATTGTTATTATTATTTTTTTCATTATTATTATTATTATTATTATTATTATTATTATTATAACAATGATAAAATGGATAATATTAAGTTAACTGGGAGGGGAAAAGCTATTAGGGGCGAAGCATCCATGAGCACGATGCTTAGCCTGCATGTTAGTAGATCCAGAGTAGAATTAACAGCAGGTTCAACACAAGTAGATGGACGTTTACTGGAGAAAAACACATTTCTAACAATCACAAATGAAAAAATAAATGAATAAAGATGAGTAAAGTCTGGCCATCTGACTTTTATTATCCAGGTTTTTCAAGGTGAACCTCCAAATTCAGGTGAGCTCAGCGTGAGCCAACCTGACTGCGTTTACCACAACAACCTGAAGGATCTTCTAACCCGAATCCAGATTCGTTTCTACATCTGATTAGATTCACGTTCAGTCTGTATGTTCCACTTTTGGCGAAACTCATCGTAGAAAAAGTAGAATCATTTAAAATCATTTAAAACCTTTTAGCTTAGCTTTTGAGTCATTTTTATTAGATTTAGTTTCCTAATTTTTAAATAAATTTCTTCTTACTTAATTAGTTATTAATTCGTTTTAATAAACACCTTTTTATTGAGCTTTTCCACTTTGTTTTTATGTTTTGATCTATTTTTCTCCAGTGCATGGTCAGTATGAACTTGTATGTTTTTATGCATTGTTATTTTAGGTTTGGGGGTCCTTCACCTTGGGGGGCCGTTGCCATGGTGATCAACCTTGTTTGGGGGGCTGCACCCTAGCACCGCGCCTAGTGATGGGGAGGAATCTACAAGTGATAACAAAAGAAAGCAGGAGTCAGTCTGTTTTATTCTGAGCAGAACTCAGATCAGAGAAACGTCTATTTTTCCTCCAGCTGGGCCTTGGTGTTTGTGTTTGAACGTATGTGGCAGCGTCAAAGTTTAGGATTCCACCTCACAGCTGACATCTTGTTGCTAAAATTAGAACCACATGGTTGCAACAAGTGCAAGCACAGAGAATGAGAGGCGGGGAAGATAATAGAGGAGAAAATGAGTAGAGAACATATGGAGTTGTAGAAGAAGAAGAGTGAAGGAAAAGAGGGCCAAGAGTGTGGTGAATAATGCAAACGTCTGCTTTAAAGCCTTAAATTTGCCCAGAGTTATTCACACAGACACACACACATACACACACACAAAGAGAGCCACCATACAAATATGCAGATACCCTGATCCTTGTTTATTCCTAAATCAGAGCTGCTCATGAAATTTATATGAGAACAAGGTGGAGTAGATGGAGGCCTCCAATCAGAGAGCAGGACGGGACAGAACGTCTGGGAATAAACGAGACAAGCAGCATTACAAACGTACACAAACCAGACACGTTAACATTCTCCCACCAGAGTCAAGAGACTGTCAGGCCCTCCGAGAAATTCACCAGAACATCCGCTTTTAAGCACAAAAGATTATTTTACTCTGTTTTCATTTGTTCTGGAGTCATCAGCATTTAAATGTTCATTTTTATGGAAAAACGGCTTTAGTGTTTTCATTTTTCACTCTTGTTTACAAACAGTAACTAACTAAAAATACATTAACAACAACAATACTACTACTGTGTTACTATACTACTACTATTAATACTACTACTACTACTACTACTATTATTATTGGTATTATTAATAATACTACTAATAATAATGATACTTTTGAAAACAACCTTAAATTCCCTAAAATGTTTGCAGCCACAGAAAACTTGTCTTAAAGCAGCAGATTTGTTATAAACTTAAATTTTTAATGCCATGTTGGCTCATAAATAGAATATATCTATAAAAATATCTATTTGTGAATATGTTTATCTGTATGCATCTGTTGTCGTCATCACCTCTGGATCCATCTGCAACTGCATCTTTATTTAAAAAAAATAAATAAACCCATCCGTCCATTTTGTTCCGCTTATCCGGAGTCGGGTCACGGTCGCAGCTGCCTAAGCAGGGAAACCCAGACTTCCCTCTCCTCTGCCACATTCACCAGCAAATAAATCAACAAATAAATAAAACTGTTAAATAAAATAAATAAAATCAGATAAGTTCCATCGTCCAAAGATCTTTAATCCTGTGATGGCCGGTCCTGCAGGTTCTAGAAGTTTCCTTCTGCAACACACCGGACTCGGACTCAGACTTGTGCAGAGTTTGACGTCAAGCTAATCACCGCTAATGACCTATTTATTAGAGTCGGGTAAACTTCTAAAACCCGCAGGACCCCGGCCCTCGAGCACCAGGACTGAGGATCCCTGGTATAAACTGTGTTGCTATGGAACATAAATTTTTTCTGTTCATTTTCTGAAAGAGCTGCTTCTTTCTTTGCTTTTGGAGATGGGAACACAATTCTTCTGTTTCTTCTTTCAGAAAAATAATGACTTTGTTAGAAAACATTTAAAGGATCAAGAATAACGTCAGTGAATAAATATTTGGTATTTTTGATTATGATTGACAGTGATTGATAGATATGAGCAAAGAAACTGGAAAAAATATTCAGATTTTTTTTGTAGGATTTGTTGGGGAGGGTTGTCCTCCGAAGACCCGACAGGAGAACAAATTAAAGTGGCGTACGAGGGTTAAAGCACAATCTGCAGCGCAAATTCACATAAATCATCACTGCTCAATTTCTGTTGATTGCAAGTGTTTACAATTTTCTTTATTTCTGCAGAAATGAACACAAACATCAGATTTTTACTTCCAACAACTGCAACAAAAGTACTACAAAGTACTACTGTAACTGAAACTAATTCAATGAAATCTACGTCCATATAAGCCCCAATAGATATGTGTGTGTGTGTGTGTGTGTGTGTGTGTGTGTATGTGTGTGTGTGTGTGATTTCTTTTATCACATTTCCCACATGTCATTTCTTTACATGGATAAAAGTGAAGCATTTGCAGCGTATTTTATTTATCTTGGGGAAATCACAAATAAACATTCAGACAGTGTTTGTTCATTTTTCCTTCACTTAGACTCTGGTTTGGTTTATTTATTAGAATAAGTTTCCACAGAGCACAAAACATGGAGAGTTAAAGAGGAGAGATGAGAAAAGCATGTTGTAATGAGGACAGCATGTTTTTTTTATTCCATTTCATATTAAACACACATGTACACGCTGCATATTTTACCCTCCTGCTTGTTTGTGATTTTGTAAAAAGTGGTTTTTCCTTCTGTGTGGAAACTGGGAGCTATTTTATTATTTTAAAATCCTTTTAAGTCTTGAATAATTTACCAAGATAAAAAAAGCACTAAAGAAACAACAACTCCTACTTATATCATTTATTCACACTCTTAAATTAATAAGTTTTCAATACCGCTTATTTCAAGTCAGGGTGGAACCTGGAGCCGATCTCAGCAGGTAGCAGGTAGGTTCACCTGGACAGCTCACCAGTCCATCGAAGGACCAACGCAGAGATAAAACACCACTCAGACTCACTCCTGGCAGGATTTAGAGAGCAGTTCTCCTAACCTAAATATGACTCGTAATTCTGTCCTCTACGAGCAGCAGGAAGGAAATCAGAGCTTTTATTTTTAAATTGCTCTCGTTTTAACTTATAAACATTTAGAAATAAAGAAAACTGCAGCGAACACACATTAACATAACCGATTCTAAAATTCTGTTCTGTTGACTTTAATAGAAGCAAAATTAAAATTCTATTTAAAAAAAGTAAATCAACGCTCCGGTGTCCGGAGACCTGAAGGCGGAGCCACCGTGAACGTCCTGTGGAATGATAGTTTCAGCCGATAAATCAGAGCACACGTTATTTCAACAAGGATGTCTGTGGTTTGTAAACCGGTCTGACCCGAGCCAGAACTGTTGCTGCCTCATCCGGGCTTCCTGCTGAGGAAGACTAATGAAGACCTTAGGGTGGAGCTTCCTCTGCATGGAGTTGGGGGGCAGAGATGTGGACCTTAGTGACTCTATAACAACAGTGCTGTCACAGCTACAAGCTAGCTGTTGGAAAACGGAGGTACAGGACTCAACAGGAAACATGACACATTAAAAGACAGACCAGGTTTATTTGCTCACGGGGGGGTTGTGGAAACCAGGACCGGTCATCCATCCACATCTCTGGGAGGAAAGGAAAATGATTAGTCATTGTTCCGGTGAGATATTATCCAATATCTAAAAGGGTAGCTGACTGTAACTGGGTGGAAATCCTGAAGGAGGGGAGGTAGCTGCTGTGGTTCCTGAGCTGGTAGTGGGGTAGTGGGGCGAGCAGGCAGGTTGGTGCGGCCGGAAGGCGTGGCTGGTGAATGGTGGAGAAAATGATTGCGGGAATGAGGAAGCGGTTCAGAGTTCACAGAGGAATGAGCAGAGGGTTGTGAGACAATCTAGCGAGGTCTGGTTGCTCCGGCAGTCCTCATGAGGCTTGATGAGGGCAGATGGAAAACAGCTGTGGGAGCAGGAGCAGACCGGACTCCACCCAAAGCTTCCTGGAACCTGCTCCGCCCACCTAAGGCTCAGAAAAAGACACAAGCAGCAAAATCGTGACAGGCTCCCCAAATCTCTAATTCTCCTGGAAGATGAAAGACGAGATCTGAGGCTGGACGCCTTGAGTACTACGGACACACGAACATCAGGCACAATGCCGTGCACTGAACCCACAATGCACTTTGCTTTTTAGTCCACTTCCTGCATTTGGACCTTTTGAAGCGGACCAAGCTTTGTGTCTCTAGGTGGACCCGAATCCATTCTGAGTTTGTTTACATTTCCCCAAACGAAGCCGACTTTCCAACAAACTGACCAGGACTCCAGTGAAAAGGCTGATGCGGATGTTCTCTTCCAGTAATGTACAAAGTCTCTGCAAAAGTAATGCCACGGATTTCTTTGATGAATCAGCCTATGTGTTGATATCCAGTCGCTGCTGGAAAACAGTGGCTCTATCTATCTATCTATCTATCTATCTATCTATCTATCTATCTATCTATCTATCTATCTATCTATCTATCTATCT
>JBAGKM010000008.1:34973209-34987309 GCA_037177155.1 Melanotaenia catherinae
TCCAGGCTGTTCCCTGTCTGCCAGAGGTTTATGTTTATGTTTATTGAGATCCCCATTAGCGTCAGCAGCATGCTGCATCAGCTAGGTGACTTATAGAACAGACTTCCCGTCCTCTGTCTCAGTCTGGTAAAGAAGGAGCTCTGCTGTTGACCAGTGTGTGGTGGAGAGGAAGGTCGGGGTTCTCCATGATGGAGACCAGTTTGTTCAGCACCTCCTCTCCACCACAGTTCCAGCCTTCTTTCTAAGGTTGTTCAGGCTGCTGGTGTTGCTGCTCCAATGCTGCTTCCCCAGCACACAGCAGCAAAGAAAAGCTCACTGGAGACGACAGACTGGTAAAAGATCTCCAGCTATTTGCTGCAGACACTGAAGCATGTGAGCCGTCTCCAGAAGTAAAGCTGCTCGTCTCCTTCCTGTACACAGCATCTGTGTTGGATTTCCAGTCCAGTCTGTGGTCCATGGTCCCTCCCAGGTACTTGTAAGTCTCAATAACCTCCAACTCCTTCCCAAGGTTATTCAGTGGAGGTAGAAGAGTCCTCTTCCTCCAGAAGTCTATCACCATCTCTCTGGTCTTGGTGACATCCAGATGCAGGTGGTTCCTGACAGTCCAGTTTAGAGCCTATTAAGTCACTGACTGATCCAAGATACAAGGATGCACACTCCAATATTATTTTAAAAGAAGATAGTTTGTAAAATAAATAAGACGGCTGCAGCTGTCACCTGTGATTAATCCATCTTCACCGGGCGTCATCACCTTTCTGGGATTGGCTGCATTCTGCCACAACTTGCTCCCTGGTTTGCTGCCCTCTGGACCAATTGCTGCTACTGAGACTTCTCTCCAAAGATAAAAGGGCAGTCAGTCCCTTCAGTCAGTGGCAGCTGTGTTCTGTTAGGCAGCTTTCCCTCTTCGTAGAGACTCTGGGGTTTTGTGATTTGTGGATAATGTACTGACCTTTAGGTGAGGTCTAGTATTAGAGCCTTGAAGTTTTTTTTGTAGATATTAATTTTGGTTTCATTGTTTCCTTGTTATTTCACTAACTACTTGGAATTCTCCACCTTCTGCTTGTCTTTCTATTTATCCTCCATATTATCCACAACTTTGTCTTTTAATATTCACTTAAGTTGCTCTTTACAACTGGCTTTTCTAAACCAAAATCCAGTTCTTTCTTTTTTTTTTAAACCAAACACAAAACTTCTCTTTCAAAGCACTAAAATATGTGTTTAAAAAACTGCATGATGACTTTTAAGGACACAGGTATAAGAGCTCAAAGAGTTCTAAGTTTTTTTTAGGAAGGTGGAGTTTTCCCACCCAAGTGCAACTGCAGGGAGGTGGAGACCACTGAGGTATGACAACATGACTGTGTGTGCATGTAAATATCACAACTACTCCATAATCAATTCCTCTCACAGGTTAGCTTTCACCTACAGATCCTCTGTTAAACCTAAAGAAAGAACATTTAAGAACATTATTTCAGTCTGAACTATAACCCAAAGCTCTGAGGTCTTACAGTGAATCTATTACACGACTCCAAATGTGTGGCTGCGATGTGGCGTAAACCTCGAACCCTGACCTCAATTTCTTTCCCTTTTTAAAGGAAATATTCTAACTTAAAATCTGATCTGCTGTTTACACAAAGGGAAGAACTACCAGGTCGTGATGTACCCAGCTTCACTTATAAGCACACAAACAATAAGGAGTACACACTCTTACTGATACACATAGACAGATATGTATATTTTGTTCACAGTAAGACATGTGAGGTCAAGTACTTCAATAATTAACTAGCATTACTTGTTATTAAGCTGGAACAAAGGGATCGTTGCTAATAAAGATTAAACACAGGGCAGGGTGGTGATGAGGAAAGTAAATAGGTTCAAACCAACAAATAAGTTTAGGACAAAGAAACAGACAATAACAACCATGTTTTCCACTGTGACTTTAACCCCCTCAAGTCAAATGCTTTGTGCGGGGGAGGTCAGAGCTCTGCTCCATCCCCCACTTCATTTCTATTTTATGAATGGCTCACAAATTGCCAATAATCAATATGAGCAACTGGATATCCGTAGTGTGGACATCTAACAGTGATAGGCTGGCTCATCCTTTTCTGAGGTAAAAAAAAAAAAGCATTTTTGGAGAGCTTGGTTTTCATCTGATGGGTGATTATCTGCAAACACCCATAGAAAAGCATGTTCAAACATGCCAAAAATATCTTCTCTGAGTTTTCACATCTTTAATTTCAGGAATGCTTTTCCTTTAATTGACAATGAATTATCCTTTAATCAGAAGAGTTCAGGCTAAAGAACTCCTTTATTATTCGTCTGCTTCCTCTGCATCACATGCTGCTTGATTTCTTCAAAGTAATGGTATTAAATACTAAATTCTTTACTCTTGAAGACCAATTTACTTTACATGACTTAAGCAAAAACAGACATGTCCAGCTGCATCTTTTCTTTACTATGACCATACTGGTTCCAAGAGATGCAGGAAATATAAAGGAAGAGAGCAAGTTCCTCTGAATGCTGCCATATTATTGCAGATGTAAAGGCAATTATATCAGTGTAGACAGTCTGTGGTTAACAATGAGATAATGCACACTCTAAAAGCAATGCTGTGTAAGCAGAACACTGCTAGGAGATCTTAGCTTGAGCCATTCCTCCAGAAGTGGAGACACCAAGATCACATAAGAGCAGACAGTGAAAAAGAGCACAAGCTAGAGGTTTATTTAAACTAAACTACATGAAATTAAAGGAGATTAAAGTCTATCTGAGGATCATCAGATTCAAAACATCCCTGCTTCAAAGACACAAGCAAAGTTAAAGTTAAAAAGCAGACACCCATAACTGGAGACAGGTGATGAAAAGAGGGTATAAATAAAAACGTGGTTAAGCTGAATGAGATTGTTTTAAGATAACAAGAAAACCTTTAATTTCACTTAAAAAAAACACACACCTTATTGTAGTCACTTATAATTTAGGCATTCTTGTGTCAATTGCTGTTATATACTCTAGTGTGTGGAGGCTTTTTAAATTTTGGTTTTCTATGAATAATTTGGTTTGTTTTGTATGTTTTTATTATGTTAACCGCTTTATGTTGCTTTGTGCATGAAAAGCGCTTTATAAAAAAAATAATAATTTGATTTGATAAGTTTTGCTAAACAAACATCACAAAGATTAGAGACATAAATTCCTCCTGACGTGCTCTCCACGCTAGCATGACAGGTGACAGTGACATGTGAGGGGTGATCTGGTTGTCAGGTAACTTAATCCAACATCAGAGGCTAGCAACAACTGAAGAACTGAAGTTAACACGAGGAGCTGGTGCATCCACCATTTCACAGTTGACTTGTTCACATAAAAGCCTTGAGAGTCTCTGACAAAGTTTCAGTAAATACATTGTCATAGTGTCTCTCAGCAGTAACGCTTTCACAGAGCCAGTTAAACACAGGGGTTCAGCTAAACCACAGAGGAAGGCTTTTATTACCCCAGAGCACCCCACGTTTACTGGGATACTTGCATGGAAGCTGGAGATTGTTTGTCTGTTTTGGTCACAGACCGCATGTGGAGCAAGTTCTATGTAAAGCAGGGTTGACACCAGTGAAGGTGTGCTTAGTTTTTTATTTTTTTTTCAAGGGGGTGGGGGGGTTAGTTTGGTTTCACTGCAGTTACAATCTGCACAGTCATAAATCAGTCGTTAAGATGCAGGGTTTAAATTGGGGTGCGCCTAATGGAATGTGATGCAAGTCAGTGCTTGGCCTGTGTGTGTAATGTGTGTTACTATTAAACGTACTGTACTGGGCTACTCCAGGAGGTGTTGGAATCTTTACCAGAGGCTGAGTAGGGACTTTTCCTTGCATAAACATACTTTAGATATAATGCTTGCGTAGAAATGTTGTTGCTGTACCCAGCATGTGGTCTTACGATCATGTTTTAGGATGCTAACAATGATAACTACTACTACTACTACTACTCAACTATCTATTTTGAGAAACATGCAGCCGATTCATTGAAACTTTATTTACTTAAAACATATTTTCTTTAGTAGCATAACTTGTCTTAATGACTGCTGCCCAATATTACATATATTTTTACACAGTGCAGTTAACTGCCAGATGATAATGCTTTACACAGTGGTAAAAGCTGAGATGTGACTTTATGATACTAAATTCAAATTGTTTCCTACAAGCTCATAAAAAATGGAACAAGGTCAAGCACGAGTAACAGCACAATCTTAGAAAGATCACATTAAAGAAAAAGATCAGGCCTATAAAATGAGTTTGTGGATTGAGTGCTCATCTTAAAAGACAGTATACTTTGCTGTCATCTCCTGACTTGTTTTAGACATGTGATGCTGCCCTCCCTGAACCCCGATGTCTTTTTTTAACCTCACTGTCTCATTTATCTTTGGACTTAACTGCACACAATCCTTGTTGGTGGACAGGTGATACACTAAAATGCCTTTTTACTTAATTATTACTCTGTTAAAGATGAACTACAGTAAGCTGAAAAAAAAACTACTGACGAACTGAAGCTTGTGACAAATGTCTTTAATTTGATAGCAGTCTGTCTCAGCAGTCTTAAAGAAGATTTATTATCCTGATTTTACAAAAAGTAGGTAAACCTTGCAGACTTAGTTATTACAGAGGACATGTCTTAAACTTGACACAGCAGCAGATAATCAAATGTTAGCCTCTAAATGCTAAACACAGTGTCTAGGACCCTACATCTTACTGGAAATTGGTCATTTCATCAGTAAGACATTTGAGCCTATTCTTGTTTCTCTACAAGTCATAAACCATTCAGCTCACATTATTGGTCCAACATAAAATGTGAATGCATGGATGATGTATAGAGTCAATAAAGGAGATCAATACAATCCATAAACTGACCTCATATGCTGAAAAAAATGCGCTTAAACTGCCAATAAGACTGATGAGAGGTCTACCAGGTCAATAATGGTGACTGCATCCGTGCACACTCAGATTTTAACTCCTCCACACCGGAGCCATGAGCCAGGGTGTGATGTAGAAAAACAATTTTTACATTATCACATCGATTAGCTTTTACTTTATATTTCCTCATTTAAATGTAATCTTGAAAGATCCACTACTCTACCAGAATCAGGGTGCAACTTTAACAAGACCTAGACACCCTTTCGAAGCTGCTTCTCCAACCTACAACTCAGCTCCTCCATAATCTGGACCTGGTGATGCTGAGCACAGATATGGAGATTTGGATATGTCTGTCGACACACAGGCGTGTATGCGGAGGCCTGCATGTGCACAGATGTGTCTTCTCAATCTCCCAGTGCCTTTGTATTTTAGTACTGATGTATGTAACACTGGACTAAAAGATGGGACAAACTATATGTTAGAAGCATCACAGCAAACTTATTTTATACCATTTTCTATATTATATTAATTTAACTTATTAATTATTACTATTTATTTGGTTAGCTATCTACTCACTTATCTGTTTACTTAGTTCACTACCTTTTAAAGTAGAACTGTACACATCTATTTATATGTCCTACAAAATTGTAACCTTATTTATCTATATTTAATTAATTTATTTAATTTTCTTTATTTTCCCCCATTTTGAAGATTTCTTCTATTCTGTTTTTTTGTGACAGAATTTCCCTTTTTTTTTCCAAGGGGCGGCGTGGCTTAGTGGGTAGAGTGGTCATCTTGTAGCCTGAGGGTTGCTGGTTTGATCCTGTCAAGCTTATGTCGAGGTGTCCCTGAGCAAGACACCGAACCCCAAATTGCTCCTGATGGGTCGTGGTTGAGCATGGCAGCTTCCACCATCAGTGTGTGAATGGGTGAACATGATGTATAATATAAAGCGCTTTGGATAAAAGCGCTATATAAGTACAGACCATTTACCATTTGTATCTTGTGTAGATCTCATATAATGTAAACTACTAAAAATGGAAGGTACAGTAGAATATTACATTAAATCATATTTAATAGAAAGCACTTACACGCAATAATTACAAATAAGCATAAGCTTACTCAGCTCCATGATACCCCAGGGAGGGGAAAACAGTCCTGATGGAGTGGATGCTATTCATTAACTAGTTTATAGTTGGCAACAAGGTAATATAAGGTTAACTTTTAGTGGGTTAAAAAAAAAAAAAAACTTTATTCCATATAGAGCACTTACAAAAGTACAATTAATTATACGATAAAATATGAAGCTTTGCCTGCAGGGAATAAACTTAAATATGTGTGTGGTGAAAGGACACTCAATGTACTCATATGTATAATAGCCAGTGCAATATAAACAAAACCAGAGATAGAAAAAGAATTTTAACCAGGCGGTTTTAGTCCAGGTCAGCATCTTGCAAAAACATTTACACGCAGACACAGTTTTAATTGCTTTTTGCTTTTCAAAAGGCTAATTTATAGGGTAACAGTCCTGGATTTGGTGTTTGATGTCATTGTTAGCTAATGCTAATGTTTAGCTAGTAATTAGATAGTAGCATTAGCAGTGAACAAAATAAATAAACTTTAAAAGTTTTGTCAGATAAATGCAAATGGAAACATTGTTCGCTTCTTTTCCATCATATTCCTGTCTCGTTATAGCGTTTATGTGTTTTATTTTATGCTAAACCATCGGCTAATACTAACGTTAGCTAGCTTGACTAACAGTTACTGTTTAAGGATGCTCCAGTGTCTCCGTTCAGACATCTACTAGGGACAGCATGGCCACCTCCACAACGTCCACCTCCCGGCACAGTAATGGTGATACAGAATCAGAAGATATGGGAAATGGTAAATGGACTTGTACTTATACAGAACTTTTCCAGTCAGCTTGACCACTTAAAGCACTTTACACTACCTGTCACATTCACCCACTCACACACACACTCATACCCAGATACGCACATTGGGAGGCACCGTGGGGTTAAGTGTCTTGCCCAAGGACACTTCGACATTTCATCAGGGAAGGCCTGGAATCGAGCCATGACCTTCCGGTAGGAAGGCGACTGCTCTTGCTCCTGATTATTATTCCAGCTGGACCACATGGGGTGTTTCTATTTTACTGTCAGTACTGGGAAACAGCGTGAAAAAGCTCCAGATTTGGATGTTTGTGAGATGTTTTACTACACAGCTCTCTGCTGATATCCATCCTTTTGTTTCATTTCAGTTCTTTTTCTCTACTTAATTTAAATTTAGACCCAAATATTTTCTGTGCTTTCTTAAAAGGGATGATAGAGTTGCCTTCATTTCCATTTCCATATCGTTAGCCTCATAGTATGATTGGCTAAGTTATATTCATGCTAAATTGTGAAATCTGTCTAACTGTACTCTCCTAATGTTGCTTATTGACTGTGCATCATTGCCTATATAACATTAAAATATGACTTAGGTAATATTGCTTTGAGGCTGACAACATTTGAATTGTAAAATACTGCAGTGAGGATGATCAACGCCACCCTGCTAGATCTCCTGCCACTTCTGTGACACCTCATGTAAAAGTTTCTAGAGGTGAAGCAGATGTGATGATGAGGGTTACATCTTCTGTTTCAGCCTCTAATGACACAACAGAGATGAGAAGGCTGCTGTTATAATGTTGTGTTATTTCTTGTTAGCTAAAGTACAGGGCATTACAATAAATGTATGCATTATTTAAATGTTGTTTATCTGAAAATTATTTATAAATAGTTTTATTTTGGAAAAACGTCACAATTTTAGTCACGTGTGATTTACAACCTGCAGAGAGAAAAGGAAGAAATGATTATGATCACATTCTTTTCTTTAATTACAAACCTGGACATCAGCATCACCAACTTTACTGACAACAGAAAAGAAGAGAATGTGAACCGGTAGCAAGAACAAGCCAACTCTGCATCCAGTTTTCTTTTTAAGATCTCTCCATCTTTAAAATCTGATATATATTACTGCCATGCCTCTTCCCTCTAGTCTTTATCTGTTTCTTTGTATTATTTGTATTTTCGTCACGGTTTTATTTGTGATAAGGACATGGTCTTTAAAAAAATAATGTAGTTAATCAAGTATAGCAAATGTGGGTTGTTAGGTGTTAAAAAAGAAAAGAAAAAGACGCCATAGAAAAAAATTATTTGAAATTGTATAATGTATAAAGTATTCTTTTAAATAAAACTTCTGTGTTCTCCTTACTCTCTGTCGAAAGCAAGAAACTTTACACATAATGAGAAAAATTATGTTATTGACTACAGGCACAAGCAAAGCAGCAGGAAA
Source organism: Melanotaenia catherinae (assembly GCA_037177155.1). Classification (NCBI taxonomy): domain Eukaryota; kingdom Metazoa; phylum Chordata; class Actinopteri; order Atheriniformes; family Melanotaeniidae; genus Melanotaenia; species Melanotaenia catherinae. The sequence continues at coordinate 34,981,429 of JBAGKM010000008.1, forward strand.
TCTGAACCACAAAGTGTCTGAAGGCACGGAGGAAGAATGCTGCCAGATCTCTGTGTAAATGTCAAACCTTTATCCTCCTCAAAATGACCCGAGTGTAAGAATCCCCCCACGGACTTCCATTATCTGCAGGTTTTAAATGTTTCCTGCTCCAACACACCTGGTTCAAATACAATGTCTCTTTCCAACAGCTTGTCGTCAAGTTCTACCTTATCATATTGGCCCATAAATCTGATTCAGGAGTGCTTCAGCAGGAAACATCCAAACCCTGTGGTTCAGCAGGATATTACTTCCACTTTCATTGTCTTTTATCAGAGAAATTTAATACTGAAAGTATAATATTTATTACTTTTACTATGCTCTTAAGTTAACTAAGTGTGAGAATACGGCCACATTTAGCATCTCTTCAAGCTGCACAAAACTTGAAGTTATAGTGTGTAAGAATTACTGACATCTAGTGGTAAAGATGGGTATAGCACTGTTGTGAATGTATGGTGGCCGTCAGTGGCCAAACTTCTTCCATACATAGAGATGTTTTAATGTGTGAGTGGATCCAGCGGCCTCAGGTGCAGCGATGACTGACTACAGGTAACTACACATGCACTGTCTTCTTCTATGGTACGTTTAAGGCATTCTTTTTCCCAAACGGAGCTCTAGCTCCTTTCAAACAAAGCCACTACTGCAGATTTAAAACTTCACACACAGAGTTGTTTGTCGATTCAGAGACACCGCAGTAATAATGGTGGCAGCTCCCTGTTATGTCCGCAAAACACAAATATCTCAGTGTTTTAGTCAGCTAACTTTATTCCAGCCTCGTGGCCTTGAACACACACATGCACATTTTCTGGAAGTGACATCTCACACACTGTGTCACACCATCCCAGTACCATCCAAAACCGTATATCACATCTATCTCCCCTTTCACAAATCAAATCAACACAGCCCTGCAACAAGACAAAACCTGAAGGGACTCAAACTGACTGGGCAAACCAGGTAGACTGCTGGTTTACCCACATAGCCTCGTGGATTATTCTGCCACCTGACAGGCTATGCACTAACTACCCAAACTGAAACGGTCAAAAGTCTGTAACAAAATCGTTGAGGTAAGAAGGCTTCTGACGGGTCCGTGCAGGGTGACCTCCTGACTGGAGGGGCCTAGCCAGCAGGTCAGGTTCCGGGAGATCCCCGGCCGGATCCCACGGTTGTTCGTTTGGAAAATCCCAGTCCATCTCCAGGGCCCCTGGGTCAAGTGCCGCTGGTTGGTCAGAAGGGGATGGTGGTGCCACCCTCCTAAGCTGGCTGACATGCCAGCGTGATCCATCAACCAGGTGAAATGTAGCTGGTCCTAACTGATCTGTTGTGGTGTTGACCAGAAGGACAGTAGTTTGTGGGATCGGTTGGGTCGACGTACCCAAACCCAATCCGATATGGCGAGCGCGGGATGCTTTACTCTGTGTTTCCTGTCAAATCTGTGTTTCATCCGGTGTTGCTGGACTGCCACCCTGTCACCCGCAGAAGGCCCCACAGGCAGTCCTCTTATTCTCGGCAGCTGTAAACGGTCCAAGGGAAGCTGCAGCTCGCGGCCCAGCATCAAGAGAGCTGGGGAGCGACCCGTCGTGGCATGAGGCGTTGCTCTGTAGTGGTGCAGGGTGTCCCTTAAGGCCGATGTTAACTGGAAACCACTTGCCAGGTGTGCCCTGAGCCCGTTCTTGAGAGTCTGATTAAACCGCTCCACATCGCCATTAGCCTGCGGGTGATACAGGGTGGTCATAATGTGTTTCATGACCCATTCCTCAGTGAAAGCAGTGAAGTGCTGAGACAAACTGGGGTCTGTTGTTGGTGGTGATGGTGTCTTGTACACCCCAACGGGCAAAGAGGGAAGAGAGATAGACAGTAACCACCCTGGTGGTTACGGCGCCAGCCGGCAGCACTTCGGGCCACATGGAGTGGAGGTCATAGACCACCAGGAGGAAATGTTGGTGTTGGGGTACATTATTAAATTCGCCGCAGATGTCGAGTTGGATGTGAGTCCAAGGCCTTAGTGGCCAGGGCAGGGGCTTCAGAAGGGGGTGGGCCTGTCTTCCGACTTGTCAAACAGGCTGAGCAGTCTTTCACCATTGTCTCGTGCCCGGCCACCAAACCAGACTTTTGCACCTTGACCATGCCCATTTGACCTTCGTGCGCCATAGCCAAAACACGCACCCTTAAAGTAATGGGACCAACAGTGCATAGTCCCCTTGCCACACAGACGTCATTCCAACAGGAGAGGTCATCTCGAAAGCAGTGGAAAGGCACTAGTTCCTCCGAAACCTTGGAAGGCCAGCCCCTCTCAAATGTAAATGCAGAGCTGGGTGAACACGGGGTCCTGTGTGGATGCAGCATGGAGCTCCTGCAGGGAAACGGCCGTCTGGAGGGGCATGTGCAGCATGAGGACCAGCTCTGGCTCTAAGGGGTCCTGAACAGCGTCCTGTATGGGGCTGATTGTGGCTCTGGAGAGCAGGTCTGCTACCACATTCTCCCTGCCAGGTATGAACTGTGTGGTAAAATTATATGCCTGCAGTCTCTCTGACCACCGTTAAAGGCTTAGGGGCTTGTGACCTGAACCAGTTGGGGCCAGCAGGGCTGTGAGGGCCAAGTGATCTGTCCATAACATGAAGTGGCGCCCATACAGGTACATATGCCTCTTCTCACATGCCCATATGCACGCCAGTGCTTCCCTCTCCCCCACCGAGTACTTCTGTTCGGTTGGGATAAGCGACCGCAACGCGAATGCCACCGGGCGCTCCATGCCCTGGGGTAGTTAGTATTAGATGCGTCGCAGGTCATGAACAGTGGACTCAGTAAGTCAAAATGGATGAGCACAGGTGGGAAGGTGAGCTACGATTTGAGTTGGCGGACTGCTGCAAAGCCTGCAGGGGTCCAAGACCAGGGCACCCTGACTGGGAAGGGCATGCAAAGGTGCCGTGGTTTCTGAATAGCGTGGAAGAATTTTTTTTTTTTTTTTAAACCTTTATTTAACCAGATAAAAAACCCATTGAGATCATGATCTCTTTCACAAGGGTGACCTGGCCAAGAGGTCTGCAGCACAGCATAAACAGACAAACAAAACAGTATGCAGGTAAAAGGCCGTCATCCCCAGGAACGATGACAGCTGGGCAGGACAGGTGGGCTCGGGCAGTCGTAGGATTGCATCTACGTTTGAGTGGAGTGGGCTCAGACCATCTGTGGTCAAGCGGAACCCCACAAACGTTATGGCAGATGCTGCAAAGATGCACTTCTCACTGTTGAGTGTGAGGTTGTGGCGGGCGAGCACGTCAAGCATCCTGGAAAGGGCCCATCATGCAGGACGGTCGATGCACCGTGCACCACAATGTCATCCAGGTACACAACCACACCTGGGATTCCCACAAAATGGTGGTCATGATTTTCTGAAAGCAGCTGGGGGCTGAGCTGAGACCAAAAGGCATGCGGGTGTAACGAAAGACCTCCATGTGGGTCACCAATTGGTGAGGCTATCATGGGGGGTAAGGGAACTTGTAGATAGCCCTGGCGTAGGTCAAGCTTGGAGAAGACTGTTGACCCATGGAACTTAGCTGACAGCTCCTCCGTGGTGGCAGTGGGTACCTGTCTGGTATAACCGCCCTGTTCACCTGTCTGAGGTCAACACAGGGATGTAAGCCGCCTGATATTTTTTTTCGCCACCACCAGATTGGATATCCAGGGTGAGGCGTCAACTTGTTTGATGATGCCGGAGTCCAATAGTTTATGTAACTCTGCCGTGATGTCGTTGCGTAGGGCAAGAGACAACCAGCGCAGCGGTTGGATGACGGGACACACGGCTGGGTCTATAAAAGGCGGATGGTTTAAAGCGGTGAAACAGCCCAGCCTGGCAAAAAAACAATGGCCAACAATGCTGCCAAGGTGTGATAATGGTCAAAATAGTTGAAACCGCATTGTCCGTGATGGAGAAGCCCAGGACACAGAACAGGTCAAAACTGAGTAGGTTGGCGCCCTGATGGGACATCTGAAAGGTGAACGCGGGGAAAGCTTGGGAGCCGTAATGTAGTGTAAGGGTAACGGTCCCTACCATGCCGATTTTGGCGTTTTCGTAACCATACAGGTCCACGACATCCGCCACAATCGGGTGGTTGGGAAATGGATGAATGGATGGGTGGGTCAGTGAATGGATGGATGGAAGAATGGCAAAACCAAACAAAGATGCAGATATTTTTGGATTGAGTGAGTTTAGGAGTCAAAATAAGAAAAGAAATTCCACTTCCAAAAAAATAGGTTTGTCTGGTACAGAACAGAACACATTGCTTGTGTTTTAGGTGCCCTTAATGTCATGTTTATCGTCCACTGTACACAATTCTTTGTCACTTGTTTGCCTTCGTCCAAATACAATACAGTCTTTTATTTTCGGCCATTAATCACTTCATACCGCCTACATCACACAGTTTCACCAAATGGTTTTCAGTGGATGATTCAGTGAGAAAGTCTAAATGGATCACGTCGTTCAGTGTAGAGGAGCCAGATGGGGCATCATTTAACCGTTCTCTTTCTTTCTTTAATGGCAGGGCATGCCAGTGATGTAACGAAAATGGGTTTCTTCATGGTATCGTAGATTAAAGACCTTTTCAGAGAGTTTTCTAGCTTTGAGTAATAGTTTCTCATCTTCATGAATATTAATTTCCAAAGATCAGAGAAAATGGCATGTGGACATTCTGTTTTAAGGCAAATTTTCCCTTCAGTTCACACATCCCCATCATGCCTTTTACATTAGAAATCATGCCATACAGATACAAATTAGCATAATTAATGTATAGTTGTGAGTCAGATGGGATTTTTGGTCCAGAATGACTTATTGATATCTTCCACTGAAGATGAGCCAGCAACAAATACAATACTCTTTAAAATCCATACTAATGTAATGCTGTCTTCAAACTATGACACCAATCATTATATGTTTGCATGTAAAACTCCAACAAATAAGGGATGGCAAATGCTTTCTATATTAAAATTGGCTAATTTGTTTAAGGGATAGAAAAGGTAAGACTGAAGGCTTTGCATGGACTCTGAGATCCCTAATATTTAAAAATCCTCTGCTGACAAGCGTCGTTACTGTCATTGTTCACATACACCTTAGCAGCAGGCTAAATCACATGACAGTGGGAATTTATTAAATGTTGACTTTCATTGCACCACTTGGACATGGTAGATTAGGGAACGGAATGCAGATTTTTCTCAGACTGAAACTGCTTAAAAAAAAGTATCATTTTAGGTGAATTTTGGTTAACATTCAAACTTGAAGTAAAATATTGTGTTATGTAGAAGGACTGTGAAAATCTGCTTGGGGCAATTGTCTGCAAAATTGTGAACCAATGTCCTATAAATAACGGACTTGCATAAACTTACAAGTTCATGCAAAACCGTCTCGTCTTTTGAGAAAAACCTCAATTTTACTTTTATCGTTTTTATCATTGTTTGAAGATGGCAACACACTTGGACGCAGCAGCTCAGTGCTCTCCCTTTCGGTGTTTTGTATGGCTGTTTGTGTGTGTGTTGTTACTTGTCTGGAGCACATTCTGCATTCTTCTGGGCGGACAACATCTACAGCCGGCACAAGCTCCTAAAGATAGGGTCAGGGAGCGGACAAACGGTTATAGCTGACTTTTTCCGCTCCCACGACAACCCGGTGGCTATAGCGAGGACCCCGGGCTCTCCGTGGATTATCATCCCCGTGGGGAGGAGGCGAAGGCAGCGTAGAGACAGAAGGCAGAAACGGGGCTGTTGGGTAGGTGCGCTGATGAGGCTGCGCAAGAACCCGAACAAGCCACCGCTCCCTAGCATCTTTCTTGCCAACGTAAGATCCCTTGCCAACAAA
>JBAGKM010000008.1:35049510-35063292 GCA_037177155.1 Melanotaenia catherinae
AGTCTGACAGGAAGTGGCTTCATCATCATGTCCAGGTCTAAATAGAGGTCTCTTAGCAACATAGTAGTGATGGTGATAGGATGGATCACAAACCTCCTGGACGGGATAGAAATGCTGAAAAACTTCCGTAGATCAGAATGCTCGGGTGTGCCGGAGATTTAGTGGAGTTTTGAGGGTTTAATAACTGTGGTGAATTTTCTTCAGATTTTTTTTTTATTTTTTAAGCATTTTTCTCGCTGAGAGAAACTTGAATTAACCAGAACTTTAGAAGATCCAGCTGTGTTTGCTTGCTGCAGCCTGCTATATGCTGCTGCAGAACAATATACTTCAATTAACTAATACCAAATTTAACTTTAATTTAAGAAGTCTGATCTTTTCCATCAACTGCAACTTTATTTGTAACCCACTTTAAAAACAACAAGGTTGAACTAATTAACTAACAATAAAACTATTAATGCAAACAACATTAAAATATCAAATATAGTTAAATACAATAAAGTAAACAAAGTAAAAGTATCTGCTGCGTTCAGGGACATCATTTCATCCCATGTAAACAACACCTTCCTGCTGCGTTAAGGGATATCAGTTCATCCCACGTCCACATCAACTTCCTGCTGCGTTCAGGGACATCAGTCCATCCCACGTCCGAACCAACTTCCTGCTGCATTCAGGGACATCAGTTCATCCCATGCCCAACTTTCTGCTGCAAAGCAAGAACAATTCAGGGTCCACCGCTCTAAGGTGATTTTGAAATCTTTCTGGGTGTTGGTAGTGAAAATAAAACCAACATTTTGTGAAGCTAATTTATTCTTCTTTATTATTCTTCTAATTAATGTGAAATTTATCAAATCAAGTTTTCTCCGTCAAAATCAAACTGATCAAGTTCGTAAAAGTTTGACAAACTAAAACTATTCTAGTCGATTGTACCGAATCAGTCAGATTAACAGATGCTACGGAGTTTGCATCTGTTCTTTCGTGGAGTCAGAACGTCGAATGAGTTGTTTAGTAAACTTGACGCCAGTTTCTCGCCTTTGTTTATTTAATTTTCTTTTTTCTTAACATACTCGTTTTCAATTTGCTGTTATTCACTTTTATTTATGCTTTTATTCTATCATTGTTTCTTTATTTATCGTTAATAACTGATTTAATCATATTTTAATTTATTCCTTTATTTTTGTTATTTTCCCTGATTATTTTTTTATTTTATTCTGTTAAATAAATGCAGATGTTAAGGGTAATGTAAGGCATAGCTGTAATTAGAAACCTCAACAAAAAGACATCATGTTGTATCAACTTACATTTAGAGTGTAAATCAAAATGCAAAGATTAACTAAGTACTCAGATTTATTCACCCAATTAAGTTAAAAACAAAGGTTGCGTCAACTTTTCAGGATCATTTTCTACTACACATGAATTGTTTGAGCTCAGAGACATGAGAAGACCAGAATAACTATCCCAACTTTTTTTTTTTATTAGTTCAAGATTCTACTCTGAGATCCCGTCTTACATTCACACACCAGAACCTCTTAGTTGGGTTTATTCACATAAGCTTTGCAGTATCTCCTAAATAAATAAATAAATAATGTAAATAAGGCAAATAATAAATAAATAAATACAAATATAAACAACTTTGCAGCTGGTTGCGTCGTTTTTATTTTTATTTGTTTACTCAACTGTTTTAACGGCTTTTCTTTGCAGTGCAAAGTGACCATGAATGTAGATCCATGATCTGAACGTCCTCATCAAAGACGCCTGTCACACAGCGAGTCTTCAACCTTCCCAACGAACGGATTCCAGCTCAGAAAGGACATGAACATCGTTCAGCTGAGAAAGCGCGGCGTCACGTTCTCGTTTGACCACAGTAAGAAGTCGTGTGGTCGGGATAGCAATGCAAATACATTAGCATCTCTACATTTTATTAAGTACTGACAATTATGCTCTAACTGGAGGACATTTAAACTCATGTAGTTCCAATTAATTAAGAAAGATTTGACATGGCTGTGACCGCGTGTGTCTCAGCTATTAAAGTCAAATGGTTTTTGTCTTTCAAGTTTTAATTGAAAATGTGGAAACGCCCGAGTTTGTAATTGTGCTGCTTGCGCTCCCATTGCAGGCGTGTGTGTTGGAAACACAGCAGCTGCTGCTAAATCTTCTCAGCAACATCATTTCAGCAGCTAATTGATGTGGGAGATAATTCAGCCTCTCAGTGCCACCTTTTAATCAAAAAGGTGAAATAAAATCCAGCGTAAATGTGACATGATATAAAATTATGATTCAAATTATCAGCTGCTGACTGGCTATACTGTTCAGAGATGTTTCTATAATTAAAAAGAACCATGTTTTACTAGCGCAACGTCAGAATCAGAAAGGCTTTGCTGGCAGGGACATCTACAGTAGAGAAGAGTAGAATTTGTTATGGGGTCAGATGCCAAAGAAAAGGCTCCTTACAAATGTACAAATGTTTTAAATATGTACACAATAAAATGAGATTAAAAAATAAAAGTAGATAAATAAAAGAGTTCTAAGTTGGTCAGGGGAGTGTGGGGGAGTGGGGACAATGTCCAGCAGGATGAATACTGTGCAAAAACAATCTGATGGAGTTTCCTGTCAAACACCTTGATGAGTCATTTTAGAGCCGTTCGATGGGTTTAGCACCTCCGAATCCGGGACCACGGTCCTCAGCCGGAAAAGGGTGGAGTGTTGTCTTTGGGTCGGGAAGGAGATCCTGCTCGAGGTGGATGAGTAAATGTGCATCATTGAATCATTTGCATCAGTAACTGGTTTGGTGACGTTTGACTGTCTTCTGCTCAGAGCCCAGCAGCTGAGCTCGGTGGCGTGACCACATGATGTCCACGCTCCGCTTCCTCACGGCGCCGCCCGCTTCAACTGGCTGGAGCTCTGTAGAGCTGATTTCCCTGAGGAACTCAGAAATGAGTGAGAAAACTAAAGAAAGAATCTCTACTTTGCATCGTTTCTTTTATGTTTTGCTCCTGTCAATCTGGCGGTGGTTTCCATTTTCTCCGTCTATGCTTCACCACCTCTCTTGCACATCATCTTCCATTTTATATTTTAAGAACAATCATAAATGCTCTGCTAACTTCATATCTTAAGTCTACACACGTCACTGGCAGCAGCTGCAGCATTACTTTGATAGATTGGGCTGCAAAAACAATGAAAGAGAAAGGAAAGAGTGAGCTAGCAGCAGTGAGACAAACAGATGGAGGACAGAAACACAGAAATGAGAAAGTTGAAGAGATGCATTAGAAGTGATTTTACAGGTTCAGAGAGCATCATGGCCTCTGGGAAATGACTGTGTTTCTAATGTGGCTCTGTTTGTGTGCACCTCCCTGTATGCCTTCTGGTTTCTGTCTCTGTGTGTAAATCATGCTAATCAGGGCTATTTGGGACTTCCATTCAGACGTATTTATCTGGATTTTGTTTTAATTATCTCCATGGTGATTTTCATCAAGCGCTTAGGTTGTATTGTTGTGAATTCTTTTCCTTTCTTCTTGGACATTTTATTTATTTTTATATTTAGTTTTGATTAATGAGACTCCAATTAGAAGTGTCTGCAAAAAAATCCCCAGAAGAGAGGATTTTGTGGTTTGCTACTCAGGATGCAGTAAGATTAGAAAAGGGAAAGATAGAGAGAAAGAAAATTAAAAATGTACAGTTTTATGTTGTGCTCAATTAATAAAGTTTATTCAATTAACAATTTGAGCCCTTTGCCTTCTTTTGGGTCTCAGCTGGAAAACTGCATCTCCATAATGAAATGAGTAGCAGAGGTTGTTTCCTTGTCTGTTATTTTGACTGACAGGATCATAAAAATCCCATCATTTTACTTTCCTTTTTTAAATGATAATAAAGACATATTCAATAGCATTTAGATTGAATTAATTTTAACTAATATTCAGTCCAAACAACAGAAAATCCACATTTAAAATATGAACAGCTGACCTGCTGCGGCCTCCTGGTCTGCATGGACCGCTTGTCTCGATGGCTGCATCGCTGCTGTCCTGAGGTTTTGGACATTTGTTTCGGACAGACGACTTTTCACGGCTGTTTTGATCTTGTTCTGGGGGCTGAATCTGTGCTGTGCTGCCACACTGGATGACAAGCGCCACTTCAGCCAGAGCTTTGAAATCAGGGAACATTTCTCCAAATCAATGATCAGAAGTGGGTAAGAGCCTCTTCAGCGGGAGGAAATCCTGCCGCGCTCGCTCCTTCTGCACCGGTGGCTCAGCTGCACCGGTCTGCCGCCCGCAGTGGCCATTTTCCCCAGCAGAGCCAACAAGGTCATGCATCAAGAGAGATAATAGCTCATTAAAATGCTCGCTCGCGACCAAGTGGTCAGGGGTGTAAATCTGTCAAAATCACAGATGGCCTTCAGCTTTTTCTGTCACCGTTTTAAAAACCGGTCAATGACGTCAAATATTCAGTTAACGCGACTCCTGCTCTGCAGCCACAAGGCCTGTTTGAATACTTCCGGAGTCGCTTGTTAGACTAGTTAGGATGTGTTACTGGAGAAGAATTAATGAAGAAAGGGAAGAAGATTAATAAAGAAAACCCAGCCACTTTCTGGATGAATGGATGCGGCTGCAGCTCTAAACCTCTATCAGATCATACGTGAACATTACCTCTGCAGAACTAAATTAGAGATTCTTGTCCAGACAGAGGTCTCCAAAATGAATTTCTGTTCTCAAAGCCCCCCCAGTGGGGAGCCTCCGGTTCTCAACTGATGTAAAATGTTTTGTTTCTGGTCCTTTTCATACAAAAAGTAAATATGCTTGCTGTGGTAAGCGGGAGCGGGTTGCTGGCTGGGTGTGCACGATAACATGCTGCATTATCTTGTCTGACCTTATGATGACACTGATAAGGTGATGTATGATCAGAGAGGTACAGATACCTGGTTGTTCACCTCAGAAACAAACTGCTCAGTCCACCAGCCCCGATGTGCTGAAAGGAAAGAGTCATTTCATTTTAGATCCTTTCAGATATTTACTGACACACCTTGTGTACTTTGGTATGAAGTAAATCTTGTCTATTCTTTAGCCCTCATGTCCTGCTCAGGACATTTTTGTCCGTTTTTCTTAACTTCTTTTTTAACTTGGTGATCATATCCGCTGTGTAGCATCTAGCAGCATGAATTTCCACAGTAACTCTTCGTTTTATACATTTTTATCTTTTATAGTCTGCTGGTAAGTTTAGTACCGTCGTGGCCAAACATGTTCACACAGAAAAACCACTATAAAATCACATATCGTTATATTTTTCTGCTTTTTTTCCCACCAAAGATTGGGACACTGGGACATTGGGACAAAACATTCAATCATTTAAGACTTTTAACCCTTTAAATGCCAATTTACTTATTTGAATCAATAAATATTGAAAAACGTACAAAACATTAAATATTTTCTATAAAATAAATATTACAGAGATGGAATTTTGGTGGTGATAAGAGTCTTTGGTATGTAAAAAAAACAGCAATGATGACATCATTAGTATTTTTTATGTAGTATCAGATACTTCCACAGGTGACCTTCATGGCCAAAACTGTCCCACTGACTTCCATTAAAACTATGTATTTTAATCTCACTGTCCTTGCAGTTTAAACTAATAAATTCTTTAATGTTAGCATTTCAGTGAGTAGAAAAGTTGTGATATTTTTGCTGGATTCCACCAAATTCACCTGGCTGCTCATCATAGGCACTCGTGGCGTCCCCTGGAGGCTCCATCATTCCATAATATAGCTTTAAAAAATACAAAGATTTGTTTCATGTTTCAAAGCGGATTCAGCATTTCTTCATTTGTCTTCCTTGGGAGAATTTTAGTTCGGTTTAAAGGGCACTTCTGCAAAACAGAAGCATTAAACTCAGCACACCAATGAACAACAATAAAATATCAAAGATGCAAAAGCAAGACAATAAAAACAGATGAAGTCTGTGGGCAAAATAAATAAAAACTAACTTGTAAAACTCTGGACAAAATTAGCCTGGAACGTGGAAAAGCTATTAAACAAAGAAGCCTCTAATTTTAAGGTTTGCACTTTGTTTAATTTAGATTCTTTTTAGTTCATTTTTATGGGTCCTACATTTTAAAAAAAATGCCAAAAAAAAAAATCTTTTCCCTTTTCCTCCTCCTCAGACAGTGTCAGAGCAATTTTCTATGAATTTGAACAACAAACATTTGAGAAGCTAATTCTGGAAGAATACTTCTCCAGTCCATGGGGTGCTCAGGGTTTACAAAGGCGATGGCCTCGCCATCTATGTGGGGCAAACTCTGAAATGTAGCCATGTGCAGGGAAAATGTGTGTTTTTGGGTCAGCAATTAGATTAGAAAAGTCGAATTACATGACCAAACATGGCTGGAACCCAGTTCCACTAATGTGCTTTACAGTCAGCGGATCTGCTCTGACAGAAAGAAACGGGGCAAATATATAACTGAGAAATTTTACTTGACAGTTTTGGTGGCCAGTCTTTACTCAGTTCCTCTTCTTGTTTGTCTTCCTGTGGATATGGACGTCCTCTATCCCTCTGAGGCAGGTCTTCACTTGGTGCTACTCTCTTATATAACCGGTTAACTGTTCTTCGCTTTTGATCCAGAGAGTTTTAGAAAGTTATCTCAGACTGTTTCCCCGGGGCTGCTGTCAAATTGTCACATTTTCTAAAGTATTATTTTAACAAATCAAAAATCTCCTATTCTTCCTTTCACGTTTGCTCATAGTTTCTATCTGTACTTTTAAGCTTCTTCTTTCATGTGAAAAGCTGCATTCTTCTCTGCTTCTTCTTCTTCTGTTTTCCTCATCCTGTCCTCTTGCCATCCAGTCCCGCTCTGCCCCAGGTTTGTTTTGTAGCCACTGGACATGCATCCGGAGAGCAATCGTTTTAGCTGATGCTGGATAAAACTTTAAGTAACACTGCGCCTCAATTCTTGCTGATCCCCTTTGCTGCAAGTTCAGGGCTCGACAATTCAATTCAGCTTTATTTGCATAGCACCAATTCACAACTACTTCATATCAGGGAACTTTACAGACAAATAAATTTAACCAGTCAGTGTTCATACCAGCCGATTCATTACAAATAATAGCCTAGCTAAGGAAACCAGCTGATCGCATCAAATCTAGACTTTGATTTAGTCCCCCATCCTGAGCTGCCCGGAGTGGCAGTGGAAAGGAAAAAAAACTCCCTTTTAACAGGAAGGAAAAACCTCTGGCAAAACTAGAACCAGAATCCGGCTCAGGGAGGGCGGCCTTCTGCCTCGACCAGTTGGGGTGGAGAGGACAGCTATGAGAGACTAACAGACATCACAACTTTTATCCATGAAGACCAGCTGAGAGAGGACAAATACGTTAATGATGCCAGTACTGTCATATGTTTCTACATGGAAGAGCAGAGAGATGAAAAGGAAGAGCCCAGTGCATTGTGGGACATCCCTCAGCAGTCTAAGGCTATAAGCATGACTAAAGGATGGCTAACCACCCCTAACTAAAAGATTTATTCAGACAGGAAGGTTTTGAGACTAATCTATAGGTAGAGAGGGCATCTGACTCCCCAACCCAAACTGAGAGCTGGCTCCACAAGAGTGGGGCTTGATAGCCGAAGGCTCTGCCTCCTATTGGACTCTTAGAGACTCTGGAAACCACAAGTAGACCTGCAGTCTGACAGCCAAGTGCTCTGTTGGGAATATGTGGAACTATGAGATCTTTGATATAAAATGGAGCCTGGTCATGGAGAGCTTTATATGTGAGGAGAAGGAATTTAAATTCTACGAAGTGAGGCTAAAACGGAGAAGTATGATCTTTCCTGCTTGTTCTCATCAGAACCCTCGCTGCATTATTTTGGATCAGCTGGAGACTTTTCAGGGCATATTTGGGACAGAACAATAAAAAGAAACTGAAGTTGTCCAATCTGGAAGTAACAAAAGCATGGTCTAGTTGTTCTGCACCACTCTGAGGCATGATGCTTCTCATTCAGTATTATGAAGGTGGAAGAAGGTGAGAGTGAGTCAAAGGCCAAATCCTGGTCCAAAATAACTCCAAGTTTCCTCACTGTAGTACTGGAAGCCATGAAGGTTTCCTGCTCAACTTTCAGCAGCATTGTGTGATGAAGAGAGCAGCCACACAGTGTAGGTAGAGCTCGGAATGAAGAGGATTGCTTTGTGCACATCTGTGTGCTTCCACTTCCACACATCCCTGCAAATAACCTCCTTACTTAGTTATACATTCACTGAAAGAAATCCTGCTAACTCAGTGAGGTGATTCTGCTTCTTTCTCAAAGGGATAATCATAAAAAGAGATCCTTCTTTTTACTGGTTTGTTAGTCTTTTCATGCCAATGCTAATTTCTCATTTCCAAGGTTTTCTAGTGTGTCAACATCTGTTGGGTCTATCCAAAGTGTTTGGATTACATTAAGTATATGAGCAGTGGGAACAGCTGAGTATTACTGCTTCCCAGTATGTCTTTATCACAAGTTTAAAATGTCTGTTGCAGCACTGGTAATTCTCCTCATATCAGTGGCTGGAGTGTTGGAGGAGAGGAGAAGTTCTTCATGTGTGGATGTGGTGTTAAGCTGTGGACCAGGCTGGGCTTAGACTAAAGCCTTTACCGTCTCAGATCTCTTTATAAACAGAAAGTCTGCTCCGTGCAGACGCTGGAGTTTAGTGGTGTTTATGCTGCGTGGGTCGTGGGATCAGGTGTTACTAACCTGGTGGTTTCTGTTTACCATCGTCGCTGTTGGAGCTCATTGTCAGCTGTGGTAATATCCGTGTGGAAGTAGGAGTAAGTATGTGTGCAGAAATAACACGGTTTGCTGATGAGCTTCTCTGAGTCGACTGGATGAGGAAGCAGCTCTTTGGGTTTAATTTTCAAATCGGGGTTCATTAAGCTTGACCTCTCCCCGCTCCTTTTCAAGCATCAGTTATAATTCTTACTTTGTGCAGCCGGATTTAAGTCGGTTAACTGTACAGCTGCTGCTCTGCATCTTCTGTCTGGTTGGTTCACATAAAATAGATATGCATGTGAAACAGATGTGGACAGAAGACAGAAAATGATTGTAGTGTAGGTTTTATTTGACTGAATAACATTTTTCAGTGTAACAAGTTGTTCTTTTGTCAAACAGCTATTCTTAGCTTCCCTCTGTTCTAAATATTAAAACAATAAACACATAAGTAAATATTATAAATGGATACCTTCTCCTACTGGACAGATGCTCAAACGTCTTCTCTAATTAGAAATTGACTAAGCTGATGTTCTGACTTGCTTTTTAAACACATGTTTATATAATTTGTACAGAAATGTTAGTTTTCATTTTCTGACCATAATATTCTCGTTAAAATCATAAGCAGACGAGGTGTCTGATGTGCACGCTGCGTCTGCAGCTTCTCTGCACCGGCGTGGCCGCAGAGTCCACAGTGCATTATGGGTAAGTGACAGCCAGCCACACATGGTAATGTCCACATCTCACCACCAAAATATAAACAAAACTTCCACACAATAACTTCTATCAATGAACTTTAGTAGAAGATATCAGATTTCTTTCCTCTGAATTCTATAATTTAACATTCTTCGCTTTATAAAGCTGAACTAGAGCTTTGATTCGATTTTCAGCCTCCTGACACCCTGGCAGTCATCAGGAGGACAGACTGAGCTCTGAGCTAAATTAGCTTCTGCATTATCTGCGCTACTTACCACTGTCTTGTTCTTTACTCTTTTTTTCTGTCTTTCTTTTGCCAGACAGAAAACTTCTCATGTTTAAAAACCTGTTTGGTTACATAAGATGCATCGGCGAGACCGAGAGGTGAAAGTGGGGCCCCTTCAGTGGTGGTCGGCCACTGTCATTGCAAACCCTCCACATTGTCACTGCTCTGTCTTGAGTCGATGTCGGCCGGCTCGGGGCACCAAGCATTAGCCTGGATTACCTGTTGGCAAGCAGCACCTCTGGCAGGACCTCACATGATCTGAACGAGTTCACATTCAAGTTCTTTATTTGCAAATACGTCTCCTTCAGTTCAACATTCACAGAAAAACGAGCGTGTTCTTTTTAACTTGTTTGTGCACAACACTGCTTACTGGACAGTTACTTCACAAAGTCATAGAACGGTGAGATAATTAATCCCCTTTTACAGAAAATACCTGAACACACTGATTTTATCAGTACATGGTTATAAACTTTATACCTCATTTATTTGAAGTGAATTAAAGAGTATAGTTTAAGTTAGACATCAAAATACAAAATAATGTATATTTTCAGACAATATTTCCGTGTCGTAATGTTGAAATATTCTTTTTTTTTTTTAATAATTAAAACGTACTGTCATGACAGATAAAGGCTTCACATTGTGGCCACAAATGCTCAACAACATTTGATACAAGTATGCCGTACGTTCCATCTTTCCTTCTATAAACAGTGAACAACACTCATCTCTACCGGTGCGTACCATCATTAGTGAACATTATAAACATGAGCATGTCATTTACTTCTCCGGCCTTCATCAGGAAAAAATGTTATTCACTGTGGTTGTTGCTGATGTCTGCTGGCTGAACTGAACCTTTTTAGGGAGTCTGTACCTAAAACATACCCAGAAGAAAACTGTGGCAACCTCATCATGTGTAGCTTTCCATTGGCTGGGGGACTTTTGGCAGGATCATCTTTCTTCGATCCAAGAGTGCATTAAAATCCGTGAGGAGAGTGTTTGGGAGCACAGAGCAAAGGTATGAGTGCAGAGTGGAGGGGTTCAAACTCAAGAGAGTGACATTTGTAGGCATTAGGGAGAAGAAAGGTCATTTTTAGAGCAAGCAGAGACTATTTAAGTGTGAGCAGAGTCAAACATTGTCAATACTGCGAGACTTTTCAGCTGTCAAGTTTAAATGTTGCTCAGCTAACATTAAATTTTACTTAAAATGAAGCCTTTCATTAAAAAAAAAAAAAGAATCACTGCTGAGAGTGAATTGATAGAAAGATGACCTCCATCCATTTCCCATACCCACTTATTCCAACAAAGAAGGGGACCTGATTCCATAAACTAGGTTGTGAGGGCCAAAAGTGTCTTCATTTTTTCTCTCTCTCTCTCTGTGTCTTTTGATTAATGTAGTTTTCAGGTCAATTAATCTGCTGTCCTGACCATCCTAATAGAGCCAAGGTGGGATGGAGAAGAGAGTAGAAAATAACTGACACAAAGAGAGTCGAGGAAGATAACTCGGGAGGAGGGACTGAAAGGCGAGAAGTGAGGTAGGACAGAGGGAAAGAAACGGACCCAGCGTACAACAACACAGCAGAGCCAGAGAGAAGTGTAAAGTAGGTCTGGACAGTGCAGGCCGGTGTAACACCCTGTTAATAGGTTCAACCGCGACCCTGCTCATTAATCAGAGCGAGTACAGTTGCTATAAGAGAAGCTTTGAAAGGAGAGTGATGGATAGAAGGAGACAACCAAGGAGGAAAATGAGGTTTCTTTAGACAAAGGTCAACACCTAGGAGTGCGGGAACTATTTTTCTCACCTCTTTTACTTGGTCTAAAATACATTCACCTCGTGCTTTTTCTCTATAAGCCTAGAAATTAGAAATTTAGAAACCATCATTTAAAGAAATTAGCTGTATCAATGACCTGTATCAGAATTTTAAGATTATGTTTTACACAGTGACCGTGAACTATTGAACACAGAAAAATAATAATCAAGGAGGAGATACAGGAAAAATAAATATCCAAACCCACCCTTCTGCATCAGACATTTAGGTAAAGAAACCTTTTAAAAAAACAGAGTTTTATAAACTTCAATAAATTTGTGAAACTATTCAAATGCATTAACTTACTTTGTGCTACAGCAGTAATAAATTATGAACAGATGACTTCTTCTTACCTTTTCAGTTAACTTGTTGAAACATGGAGCATGTATGTCACCTTGATCACAACTGGAAATTAGAGGCTAATGTGTTAATGATGTTACATCTGATACTGAAGCCCCAAAGCCAGTATCTAGCAAAGGGGGCGTGTCCAAAAGAAGCAAGTGTCTAGCAAAGGGGGCGTGTCCATATTGAACCCCCAAAGAGGGTGTTTAAATTAAGCCAGCATCCAGAAAAGGGGCGTGTCCAAATGAAGCCAGTGTGGCCCAAAGGGAGACCAAAGACAAACTGGGCCCCTGCTCTCTGAAATCATGTTACTGCCTTGGGTGTTTCAAGTTACTGAAGTTGTGGGAAATACAGAAAGTGTTCTGCAACCTTATGATCCATCCATCCATCCATCCATTCATCCAGATGCCTGAGCCACCTCAACCCACCCCTTGTGATGCTTTGAGCCCGTCCTGGATGATCAATCTTCTTACCTTATAAGGAGAGTCCAGAAACCCTTCTGAGGTCTTGTCACTACCCATAGCTGGTGGCCGAAGGTGAAGGTAGGAACATAAATCAGTTGGTAAATTGAGAGCCTTGCCTTTCAGCTCAGCTACTTTTTCACCTTTTTCATCTGATCTTTATATCATCCAAGTTTTGACGCAGATGAGAAGAAAACCCTGATAAAGATGGATAAAATCTTATCACGCTGGAACTTTAGAATTTTTTTCTCAGATTTGCTGATTATTTTGTTTTGTTTCAGAATCTTTAGCCTCAAAGTGCATCTATGACTCCCCTCCATCTTTCTTACCTAAACTTACCTGCACGTTGTCTTTCCTGCCATCAAAATAAAAAATGTAGGATTACTGGCTATATGAGAGCCTACTATGTATGAAAAATTAACATGCTATTCTTTTGCAGCCTCAACTGAATGCAAAAACAGGAAAATGTGACAATCTGCTCTAATCTAATACCACCCATTCATCTGTGCCACCAGTTTCTGGACTCATGATACTGGACAGGTTGGCGGTGGGCTGGAGCCTGTCCCAATGTGAACTGGGCAAGCGAAAGCTTAGACTCAGCACAGTTCACCAGTCTATCACATAGCCCAAATCTGTTTCAAATATCTTCAAATAATTAAATCAACATTCATTTATGCCAGTGATGGAAGTGTAGGAGTCTTCATCTGGTACGTCTTTCATAACACTGCAGATTTTGACATTTTTCTTTAGATCTTTCGTGTTTGCGAACACCTGTTGTAGCTTGTTAAGCCAGCTGTTACTAGGTTTTAAAATGTCCTTTTACTATCCTGAGGAATGGAAGTTTGTCTGTAGATACTAATACAGAAAAATCTAAATCAGCTAAAAGTTAATATTCTCTGTCTTTTTTTTATTTTTAACAGCTACGTGTAAAGTGCATCATCTATTTTTACCCACAAAAAAGGATGGTTCAACTGCACAAAGAAATAGAAGTTAGATAATCAACTACTTTATTACCATTATTTGAAAATTGGCTATTTGCTTGTGTTTATAGGGAGTACATGACTCATTACTTGAATTAAGTTGTCAAGATCTTCCAAGTATCAGAAGCAAAGACCCCAAGACAAGGACAATGAGCTGGAGCCCCCACTACCAAAGAGCAAAGGCCTCCAGGGGCCAGGGGTTTCTTCCCGTCTACTGTTGGACAGTGGATCAGTGAGGCTTCCCTACATACTCATAACTGACACCTCTAATATATATAAATAAAAACTTACATAACCACATCACACTATCACACACCACTGTTTAACTTTATATTGTTTTCCCATTTATACATTTTATTTATTTGTTAGCCCCTGGTTCCACTGCCTCTCCTTTGCACTGCACACTTCAGTATATATATGTATGTATATATATATATATATATATATATACAGTACAGACCAAAAGTTTGGACACACCTTCTCATTCAAAGAGTTTTCTTT
>JBAGKM010000008.1:35071631-35082034 GCA_037177155.1 Melanotaenia catherinae
TCCAGACCTCACATGCACCTCTTCCAGACCTGACCTGCACCTCTTCCAGACCTGACCTGCACCTCTTCCAGACCTGATGTGCACCTCTTCCAGACCTGACGTGAACCTCTTCCAGACCTGACCTGCACCTCTTCCAGACCTCACATGCACCTCTTCCAGACCTGACCTGCACCTCTTCCAGACCTGACCTGCACCTCTTCCAGACCTGACCTGCAGCTCTTCCAGACCTCACATGCACCTCTTCCAGACCTGACCTGCACCTCTTCCAGACCTGACCTGCAGCTCTTCCAGACCTGACGTGCACCTCTTCCGGACCTGACGTGCACCTCTTCCAGACCTCACGTGCACCTCTTCCAGACCTGACCTGCACCTCTTCCAGACCTGAACTGCAGCTCTTCCAGACCTGACGTGCACCTCTTCCAGACCTGACCTGCACCTCTTCCAGACCTGACGTGCACCTCTTCCAGACCTGACGTGCACCTCTTCCAGACCTGGCCTGCACCTCTTCCAGACCTGACATGCACCTCTTCCAGACCTGACCTGCACCTCTTCCAGACCTCACGTGCACCTCTTCCAGACCTCACGTGCACCTCTTCCAGACCTGACCTGCACCTCTTCCAGCCCTACTAAGCAGATGGTTACGCGGAGGTACTCCCTTGTTATTGGTCAGTTTGAATCACGTGTTGCGGATATCTGGATCTTCTCGCTGAATTTGTGTGGTATTGTTTAAAAACAATATCTGCCTCTACTTTTTCACTTAAACATGAAGGGTTGATTCATTCCTAAAAATAAAAGTTGCCGTCCTGTAATTGGTCAGTGTGCTGCAAACATTGTTTACTACTCCAGAAAATAGAAGGAATCCAAATGAAAGACTGGACTAATTCCAGACTGTTCTACTTGCTGTACATTAGCCCAAAAGCTAACGCTATGCTAGCAAGACTCAAAGCTAAAAACATTACACCGACCAGGACACATTTGATCTGCAGCTTGCTGAATTTAACATGATAACCCCACTTCTCTCCACAGCCCACTTCCTGTAACACAGCTAGTTTTAAGATGGTCACCATGTTATTTATAAAAAGAAATGTTCCCATCAACATACAGTATGGCTTGCAATTCCAGTTTCTAGCAGCAGCTGCACCAAGAACATGTTGTAGCATCACGGCTGCATATTTATTAAAGATGATGGGAAGAGCGAAAACATCGAGAGAAACACGTTCACATTGTGGCGATGCACATTTCCATCATAGAAACCATGTTTACATTTACAGAACAGAAGACCAAAGCTGAACCGCTTTTACCAAGAGCTGAGCAACTTCACATTCCAGAAAAACAACCACACCAAACGCAAGACTTTTACAGTTCTTCATGCAAACTAACGTGCAACAAACATTTTACACAGTTCTGAATACACTGCTGAAACACTTTTACCAACAACAAAGCAACTTTACAAGTTCAGGAACCACAATTACAAAGACGTGTTTCACCAAAATCTGTGACCCGTTAGAATCTGTGAGCGTCAGACGTCTTTGTGTACATTTCTCTGCATGTGCGTCTTGGAAGAAAAGCGAAGTCTTCTACTGACGTCTGAGTTTGTTATAATGCAGGTACAGTGAAGTCCCACATTCTGATGGCATCAGAGATGGTGACCTACCCCCCCCCCCCCTTTAGTCTGGATTCTTCTAACATAATATGTGACCCTCACATAGCCAGGATTTCAGGGATCACCATTTCTGATAAGTTTTATGATATGTGAGTTTGCATGAAGGACTGTAAAAGTCTCGCGTTTGGTGTGGTTGTTTTTCTGGAAGTGAAGTTGTTCAGCTCTACGTAAAAACATGGTTGCTATGATGGAAATGTGCATCGCCACAATGTGAAGGTGTTTCTCTTGATGTAAAGTTGCTTTGCTTTTCCCAGCCACCATAAATAAGGAATAATTAGATAAGGACAAGAGTCCCTCTCAGTTAACATGACAGCTTTTCCATGAGACGTGTACATGTTTTTCCAAATGATTTCACCTTTGAAAACCTGCCAAGTTAAACTGTTTGCCTCCAGGACAAAAAGCTGTGGACAGTTTTGCTTTCTTCTTCCTCAGCCTGTATTTGTGCCACTGCAACTGAGAGCCCGTTGAAATTAAACCTCAGATGAAAAAAAGCCTCAGAGAAATAATGTACGTCATCAGATCACCAGCTACAGAATGCATTTCATAAGCAGAATTCAGTTAGCACTCTTCAATGAAAGTAAGTAACAGCTCCCTGATACGCACCAAATGTGAAGGTAGCCGCAGCAGCAGCAAGAAATCCCTGCACAAGGCATCAGTTTGAAGCTAAACTTAACCTTCACATTAGTGATTAACATTTCAATGTTTTTTGTTTTTCATTAAGCAAAGCGGTGACTCATCAGGTAATAAGATTTAACTCCTTCTGTCTGGACTAACCTTACACTTAAACACATCTATTCATTATGGGTCTCCAGTACTTATAAAATCAGGTATTTAATCAAATTGTGTTTAATTAACAGAGAAAATCCAAAAAGTTTTTACCAACTTGTTATGAATATTAAGCAACATGTATTTTTAATCATTCCTCGTTTCAAACTGTTGCTTTCTGCCTTTATACATCATGAATCATTTTCTTCTGACTTCTCACCTTCGCCTTGTTACTGGTGCTTTATTCCTCTTTCCGATGTTTCCATTTAGAACAACAGATGCCACCTGTGACACAAAAACTGTAAATATTCACATTTTCATTCTGTTTGTCTTTCAGCTTCCTCTTTCACACTCATCCTCTGCATCTCTGTTTGCCTCTTTATAGCTTCAAGCAATGATCACTATCAGGAGACTGAATGGAAACTTCACAGCTGGTCTCTCTTTAATCTCCTCAACCCCCCGCCATCTCAGAGATTACTGAAGTGCTGGACACATGTGGATATATGTGTGTGGGCGTGTTTGTGTTTATGAAGAACAGAGTAAACCTAAATGTCTGTTTCTATCATACATGTGATGTCAGCAGATAGTATGTGCAGATATGAACCATTAGCACCAATTTATCAGGAACAAAGAGAAAAACTCCAAAGAAAATATTTATATGTGTTACACAGTAGGTTATTCAATCATCTGAACACACATTTCACAACACAAATCACTTTCGCCAAACAGTTTATCCAACAACGACAACTGAAGATCTCTTGCCAAACTGACACATTTCTTCCTCAAGATGCTCCAAGTTGTATAAAAACAAGCACAGTATGGCATCAAGTTTCACAAAGTAGTCCAAAAGGTACAAACTCATCTGACTGAACATGAAATCTGCCTCTGGAGACACAGAAAATGCTTCCCATAATGAAAAAAGTTTATCTCTGCAACTGCAAGGTCCTTTTTGACCCTTTAAAGCCTGACCCAAGAAGATAACGAGAAAAAAGTCCTTATTTGGCCTTTACCAAATGTAAAAAAAAAATAAAATCAATAACATGAACAAACATTTTTCTTTTTGTATAATTGTCGTTTATCACAGCGTGATGTCAGAAGGTATCCACCAGGGGGCAGAAGATCAGCAAGTAAAAGACTTAGTAAAACAGAGTTTTGAGCAAAGTTTTTTACCATAAAGTGATGCAAAAGGTCTCAGAAACTGTACCAGATATGATACATACACCATTAAAGGGTTAAATGCTTCTGGAGTTATACATTTGTGATTAGTTAATCTATTTATTATCATTGTCTTCCAACGAACTACTTCACACCGTATGCTGATTCATGTCTGACATGTTGCTCTTTGAATGCTGACTGGTGTCTGTCCGAATCGGATAAAAACAGTTTTCTGAACCTGAATCACTTGTTAAATTTGTTTAAAGACTTGAAGATGTGAAAATATGTGTCACTGGTGAAGGATGAAGATGACACGGCACAAATGAAAAAGATTTTCAGGCTTGCCTAAAAGAAATAAAACATGTTTTCAGGATGAAGCTTTAGCTCAGAAAGGACTGGTGGTGTTAAACACTGTTTTTACAAGCAATCGAACACCCAGGAAAATGATAAATTACGTTCAACGTTCAAAGTGTTAGTCTCACCAAATGAAATGTTGGACAGAAGAGATCCGAGTCATTCAACTCAGTCACATTCAAAACAGAATTTAATTCTATTTTTGATCTTCCGAAAACCATCGATGCATCAGAGCTTCCTCACCAGATCCGTTCCCTCAACCACAAGAATATCACCCCATAAATGTCCAAGTCACCTGGGACTCCCTGATCCAACAAACTTTACTAGAATGGTGTATTTTTATTAAAGTTATTAGTTTGATCAGGAAATCTTGGTTATGCCCTGGTCGTCTGGTTAATAATACCACTGACCGACATGCTGGAGGTTTTGCTTTTCAGACGCACCGCACGCTTCACTTTGGGGCATCACATCTTACAAGGATGCTGCACCAGGAGGTGATTTTCTTTACAATAGGCTACGTACTGAAAATACATCCTGGCCAATAAAGCATGCGGATGTTCGTCCTGATTTGCTCGAACATAAATCTGCTTTTATATGATTTGAATTTCCCTTTATGACTATTTATAACCAAGTTATTACTTTAAAAGTGAGGCCAAACAGGTGACGTTGCACATCTTTATTATTCTGTTTTCATTCAGTCATCTGGCCTTCTGTTTATTTTTCTTTGCCTCTGACTGTGCGTTCGCATGCAGATGTAAGTTTTGGTGTCATGCTGGACCTCACAGAGACAGAAAGAAGGTTAACATAACTGTATTTTAACTGAGAACAAATAGGAATCTTCTTACTTAGGCAGGCAGCGGGAGGGCTGGCTGGAGGTCCAAGGAGTGAGAACAGGAGAGGAGATGGGTCCATGCGGGTATGAACGTCAAGGTCCAACAGGGCGTGAATGTGGTGCTGGGGAATATAAGGACTGGTGAGCAAATGGGAGACAGGTGTGACTGATCAGGGGAGATTGGCTGTAGTGCAGAACTGGAGTGAATGTGGCAGAGTGAGCTGCTCAGCGACAGGTGTGGATGATCAGGGGAGTGATTACTGTGGAATGGCAGGACAGGGCGTAACACTTGGCCTGTTATGGTCATTTTTTGAGCATTGACCTACGAAGTAGAACCAGCTGGTCCATCCTCGCATCCTTACGAGAAAACGACCTTCACCAGTCTAAGAGGAAAGAAATGAACGATTTCTCTGTCAACAAACATCTGTCTGAGGCTTGTCACAAAAAACTCTCAAGTTCAACTTCAGGACAGATTGGTGAGGAAATATTGGTGAATGAGACTCGTTGTTCTAAAGGTGAATAAAGCTCATTGCCATTCTTTTGTAGCTTTGACTGCGGACACCTTTTTTTCGTATCAACATGGTCATGGTGTCACACGTGATACAATACACCCAGCCTCGTGTTGCATAAACAAGACAAGGCCACTGAATACCAATTTTCACCACACTGGTATGGTTAAAGAAGTCATTTAAATAAAGACCATTTATATTGCTCTTTGAGAGCCTTATGTAAGGGTTTGAGGCTGAGCTCTCAGCATGATGCATGTAGCTCTCTTAGCAAACCAAATGCATCATTGCCTCTTAATGAAAGTCTACTCTTCACAACCTGCACAGTAAATTCAATTAAATCCAATTTAGCTTAGTTTGTGTATCACCTGTTCACCTCCGAAACGTCTCAAGACACCAAATTTAAGACTGAGTTGAGATTGTCATGGCACATACAGAAGTGGAAGGAAATTGTTGTGGGTTTTAGCGTTAAGGGGTGAGCACTTAACCTCCACCTTCACCAATGGAAAATTAATTACACTGCGATATGCATCTCAGAGAATAATTACTCCTTCACTTCAGCTTCTATGTTGGCTATTAATATGAAATCATTGTTGATGTATCTGATGATCAATCCTTAAGCTGTACATTTTTCGATCAGCTGTCTGGATGGGTCCTCACATGATTTATAATAGCACTGAAGAGGTGTAAGATTTCAATTAGCACTCTGTTCTTTAATGTAAGTAAGTAACAGCTCCATGATGCACAGAAAATGTGGAGGTAACCACAGCAGCAGCATGAAATCACTGCACGGGGACATCAGTTTGCAGCTAAACTTAACCTTCACATTAGTAATGAATATTTCAATGTTTTCTGTTTTTCATTAAGCAAAGCGGTGACTCATCAGGTAATAAGATTTAAATCACCCTGTCTGGGCTAACCTTACATTTAAACACATCTATTCATTATAAGTCTCCAGTATTAATAAAATCAGGTATTTAATCAAATTGTGTTTAATTAATAGAGAAAATCCAAAAGGTTTTCACTGACTTGTTATGAGCTGAATGTTGCTAACAGGCTTACTGGTCCACAGGAAAGTGAGGGATTCTGGGGCGATACTTCCCTCATATTTATGTTTTGTTTGATTAAGTTTCTGAAAGAGGAAAATTATATGAATTAACTTTAAATTTGGACTGTAAATTGACTTAATGTCATGATCATGGTTTATGTTCTTGGTTTTTGGTCTTTGGTCTTGGTTTTTTGTGGGTCACTTCAGCATCCCACACCTCTAGCGCTTCAGTGTCCAACACCAGCGACACTTCTTCTCAATCTCTTGTGGTTCACATCTCCAAGGGGGTTGCACCTCCTCAGACTCCTGTGGTTCACAGCCGTCCTGCTGAGTCAAGTCTGCTGTCGGCACAGCCTCCTGGCCGTCCTTCGAAACTCGGTCTGCTGTCGGCACAGCCTCCTGGCCGTCTTTCGGAACTCGGTCTGCTGTCGGCACAGCCTCCTGGCCGTCCTTCGAAACTCGGTCTGCTGTCGGCACAGCCTCCTGGCCGTCCTCCGGAACTCGGTCTGCTGTCGGCACAGCGTCCTGGCCATCTTGCGGAACTCGGCCTGCTGTCGGCACAGCTTCCTGACTGTCTTTCGTAACTCGGTCTGCTGTCGGCACAGCTTCCTGACTGTCTTTCTGAACTCGGTCTGCTGCCGGCACAGCCTCCTGGCCGTGTTTCAGAACTCGGTCTGCTGTCGGCACAGCCTCCTGGCCATCCTCCGGAACTCGGTCTGCTGTCGGCACAGCCTCCTGGCCGTCCTCCGGAACTCGGTCTGCTGTCGGCACAGCCTCCTGGCCGTCTTGCGGAACTCGGCTTCTTATTTACAAACAATGCCAGTCCATTGTTACTGGCAGATGCAGTCCATATCATGTTTGCCTTTTTTTTAGTCGATGCCCTGTCAGTTTTGTCACGGAGTCTTTTGTTCTGTAAGTTAGGTTTTACCTTATTAAAACTGTTTATTCTGTTCTATAGTCGTGTAACAGACACTTTTATCCAAAGTGACTTACATTTGAGAGGAAGAACAACACAAGCAAGAATTCAAATAAGATAGGATATCATATTTAAGTGGTCTGCTGTCGGCACAGCCTCCTGGCCGTCTTGCGGAACTCGGTCTGCTGTCGGCACAGCCTCCTGGCCGTCCTCCGGAACTCGGTCTGCTGTCGGCACAGCCTTCTGGTCGTTCTCTGGAACTCGGTCTGCTGTCGGCACAGCCTTCTGGTCGTTCTCTGGAACCTGGCTTCTTTTTTTACAAACAATGTCAATGTCAATTCAAATAAGATAGGACATCATATTTAAGTGGTATTTAGACTGCTGTGAGTCCAGTTGAACCCTGGTGCTGTCATGTAGTGCTAGAGGCAGTGCTTTTTTCTTTTTTTTTCCTTAAAGCCTGCACTTGGGTCCTCACGTCCACGGTAACCCTAACCCTTCTAATAATAATAATAAATAACCAGATACCAAAAGTTCTTTATTTAAAACTGATATGAGGTCAGTATGGTTGATTTCTGGTTAAAAGGGTAAAAGCTGAAAATATGTGATTAAATGATAATTGTTTTATTTCATAATAAACAACAATGCTGTAAACAACTATTTATATCGGACGAACATCGGCACCAAAAGAGCACGATGTAAATATGCCAGATGATAGTAAAGAAAACGAACTGCTCCTACATCGTGTAAAAAGACAGAATAACGACAACACCGTCGCCTGTGAGCTAATCACAGATGTTAATATCATTTTAAACAGGAAATGCATACTGTCTCCTTCCTGGGCTGGAATTTAACCTTTTTCCCCCAGTCTGTATGTGTTATAGGTTTGTTACAAATAAAAGATTTTTCCCTATACTTCAGACCCTTTTGAAAGAGAATTTACAGTAAGCTCCACGTCCTGAGTCATCAGCATGACTAGTAAAATTACATCAGAATGAGAAGGTCAGAGCTGCAGATTTACACCTGAAAGAAAACAAGAGTCATATAGAGATCAGAGTTCAGAGGAAGAAGAAAACAAGAGATAGACAACGGATGAGAATAGAAATCCAGAGGAGAAACCAGGCAAGAAGGTTTGGTTTGACAATCCATTTATATGCTTAAACCTGTTTTACACCACCACCCGTGTTCTTTCTTAAACAACAATAGGCAGTAATTTCCCATGTGTTGATAAATTACATACTGCTCTTCTCAAGCAGAACACACTGCTGTACTATTACGAGACAAGGCCACTGCTACTTAAATAGTAGTGTTGAGGGATGGAGGGCTGAGCAGGAGAGGGCAGGAGGCTGGGAAATGGAAATGTAGAAAGAAGAAATGAATGCAGTGTGTAGAGCTAATTATTCAGTATTTTCATTCCATCTGGACTCAGACAAATGTGAAAGAACCAACTACCTGTAATCCAGGAAACAAAGAAGCAATGCAAAGAGGGCAGCCGACCAAAGTGAAGAAAGACAATGTGCTAAATTCACGTGGGTGGTACTAATTATTAACTACCCCCACCAGGAACATCAAAGCATTAGAGACAAAAGGAGACAACTGAGACTATTTTAAATCAAACCGTCTTTCTGAACTCCCGCCCCCATGCAACAGCATACCCCCCCCAACACACAATATTATGATGGCTGAGAGTATAATTAAAATTGCTTGAGGCAGAATGAGTGAGGAAGGTGGTTCTACGAAGTGTATTGAGCATCTCAGCAGCCCACAGAAGCAGCTGAGAGTTTATGCTTGGTGGGATCATATCACTGCTGCAGACATCTCCCCCTCGTTGTATCAGGGAAAGTAAAGACAGCAGCAAAGCAAAGAGTGCATTCACATCAGGATGGTCTTTTCAGTTTAAATGTTGCAGCTTCCTGTGGTTTGGTTTGCTTTCTGCACTTTACTGAACCCGACCAAAGCACCTGGGTAACGTCACACAGTTACAGCTGCTCACTGGGGGGAGATATTCCCTGAAATGACCGCTGACCAAGAAGAAAGATGAAGAAATATGTCATTCCAAAGTCTTTCCTCCAGTTTGGGTTTGAAACCCCTTAAATTAAACCTGAGACTCAGAACTTCCTTCATTAGAGCTTTTTTTCCGTTAGCTGTTTTCTACACGTTCCAGATGATGGATGCTTGGTGGTGTGGCGTGACCTTCAACAGGATAATTGGGTGTGTGGGTTTAGACTGAGTGGATGTTAGTAACTGTACATCATAACAGGAAAAGGCGTGCATTTGCACAGTATCAGTGCTGCAGCACCAACACATAATTAACATGCATTAATAAACCACAATGGCTAAAGTGAACTTTATACAGCAGGGATCTCATTTTCTTTTGGCTTTATTAATCACCTCATTTCTTTGTCTTTTTCCCCAATGTCCACAGCACTGTCCAACTCCTGAACATCATCACATACTAATTCTGTGAAGCTGGTTGCAGCCTGTGCTAAATTTCTGCCATTATAGTGATGATGGGGCTCTGGTTGAGATCTGATTTGCTTTTCATGACCTTTTTATTATTTTAAAAAATGAAATGTTTAATATATAGGCATACATGAATAAAAATGCATCACATATTAAGTCTCTACATTTATCTCCAACATAAATACGTAAGCTGCTTAAAGCTGGATATTATTCTAACAAAGGCAGCTTTCCTGAAAATGAAAAATTGTTGCTTGTGTTATATTCTGAGGGATGCTCAGATCTTTTTATTGTTCTAAAAAGTGGAAAAACTTGAGTATTTTTCTCATCTATTTTCTTTTAGGGGCAGCAGTAGCAGCATTGTGAAACATTTTAGGACGTGCAAAACTGTAAGACTATCCAACCGTACAGTTTTTAAAGTCTGTAAGATTGATTGACTTAGACGTGCACACTTACCATCCATCAGCTCCATCTGTTCAACTGCTTGTTAACACTAATATCTAACCAGCCAATCACACGGCAGCATGTAGTCATGTGGACGTGGTGAAGACAACCTGCTGAAGGTCAAACTGAGCATCTAAGAGTAACTCAAACAATTAGATATCTCTAAGGTCTGCAGAACAGCATCTCTTTAACCAGCACAGCCTACCTGAGTATTGTTGCTGACCATGTCCATCCCTTTATGACCACAGTGGAGCATCTTCTGA
>JBAGKM010000008.1:35165397-35175397 GCA_037177155.1 Melanotaenia catherinae
TGCTGTACAGCTCTTAATTAAATACTTTGTTTGATTCTCACTCAGTGTGTGATCTTTGACAATAAAATTCCACGACAAGATGCAGTGGTCCTGTAAGCAGTGCACTTTTTCAGCAGACAAAAGAGGACAATTGTTGAAACACTGTCGCCTGAAACATGGAAGCTTTACACGGCAACAACCAATACCATGTCTTCATAATGACTGCTTGTGCACGTTCAAATCTTTCAATGCACTCAAAGTGCATTTATCTGTTTGGCACTGTGCATCAGACAATAAGCAAAGTGGTAAACCCACAGCTGCATTCCACTGCCAGTTATGTGACTACAGGGAGCCCTGCACTGAAGCAGAGTTTTTCACACATTTGCGTAGTCATTTAAAACTTAAGCAAAGAGTTCTGTGTCCATACAAAGGCTGTGATTTTCAGAGCAATGTGTATTCAACATTTAATGCGCATAAAAGTAGGGTTCACAGTAAGAACACTACACCATGTTTTAAATCAGGAAAAGTAAACAACATTGAACAACCAGATAAGGTGACAGAAGAAGATCATGTTTCTTCACAGGACGACCTTGAATGTGAGTATGAGGAGTCTTTAGATGGCACACAGGACTTGGAAACTCAGCTGGAACTCAACCTCGCTGCTTTATTTTTAAAAATGCAGACAATCCTGCACATATCTGAAATCGCTGCCCAAGAAATCATACAGCAGATCAATCAGATTCATTTACTTTCAAAGCCATTAATACAATGTGCAGTTCAAAAAATTATCACTCAACATTGCAGTGATGTGGATGATACCATAGTGATTGACATTGTAAATGTAGTTACACAAAATAATGTCATGCTTAAGTTCACCAATACAGGAGGATCCCTGTCAACAGCCAGCAGGAGAGCATCCTTTATACAGAACAAATTTCCAGTTGCTATGCCAATTGAATTCTACCTTGCCAGAGACAGCTCATTTGTGTATGTTCCTCTACTGAAAATGCTGCAGACATTGTTAAACAATAAGGATGTTTTGGATAAGGTGCTGCACGAAAAGACTCTTCCATCAGAAGGATACCACTCATTCAGAGATGGCTCACACTTCAAAGAAAATGTCCTTTTAAATGTGGGAGAGTTCAGGATTACTCTTGGCCTATATATAGATGATTTTGAAGTGGCTAATCCACTTGGAACATCTAAGAAAAAACATAAACTATGCACAGTGTATTGGGTACTTGCCAATCTTGATTCCAAATATCGGTCAGCCCTACACTCCATACAACTTGCACTTTTGTGTAAGGTAAATTCTGTGAAGGAACATGGTTATGAAGAAGTCCTGCGTCCAATCCTTCAGGATCTTTCAACTCTCGAGGAACATGGTGTTTATGTTGAACAACTAGCAGAAAGTGTTAAAGGCACTGTTTTGTATGTGGCAGCGGACAACTTAGGGGCTCACTCTGTGGCAGGATTCCAGAAGAGTTTTGCAGCAGATCATTTCTGTAGGTTTTGTATGTGTAAGCTAGATGAGATACAGCATAAGGAAGTCCGATCAGGTCTATTCCAGTTAAGAACAAGACAAAATCATGACAGACATGTGCAAGATGTTGTAGAAGACCCTGCTGTGGCTAGACATTATGGTGTTAAAAGAGGGTGTCCATTCAGTGAACAACTTCAACACTTTCATGTGGTCGATGGCTTTCCACCTGACATCCTGCACGACTTTTTAGAGGGTATTGTGCCAGCAGAATTGTCACTGTGTCTTCAGGATTTGATTACAAAGAGAATTATTTCTTTGGACGTTCTGAATAAGGCCATTAAGCAATTTCCTTACACATTTTCTGATACAGCTGACCAACCACAGATTATTCCAAAGACACACATCTCCAAGAGAACTATTGGGGGCAATGGCCATGAAAATTGGTCTCTCCTGAGGCTCCTTCCATTGATGATAGGACATAATATCCCGGAGGGAGACAAAGCATGGGAGATACTTATGCTTCTGAAAGATATACTAGAGATGGTAATGTCATCTTACTTTACTGATGAATTAATACACTTCCTGGAATGCAAAATCTCAGAACATAGAGAGTTACTGCAACAAACCTTCCCAACCTACAAACTTCGTCCTAAACATCATTTCATTGAACACTACCCTCAAATGATAAAAATCTTTGGCCCACTAGTAGATGTGTGGACAATGCGATTTGAAAGGAAGCACAATTTTTTTAAAAAGGTTGTGCATGACACTCGCAATTTTAAGAACTTGCCACAAACTTTAGCTGTGAGACACCAAAAAATGATGGCCTTACATTTGGATTCATCATTCTTCAGGCCTGCTTTGGAAATTGATAAAGTGAGGTCAGTTATGCTTACATCTTTCCCTGAAAATATTCAGAACTCCCTACGTCAGCATAATGCCAAACAAAGCACAGTTCTGGTTGCATCTTCTGCTTGTGTACATGGTGTAAAATATAGTACAGATATGATAATTTCAGTTGGATGTTGCTCAGGTCTTCCAGAGTTCCAGCAAATAGCACATATTGTTGTCGTTAATACAGAAATCCTGTTAGTCTGTAAGCTTTTGACTTCATGGTATACTGAACATTTGCGTTGTTATGAGTTGTGCTTCAGTGGGGGAGGGTGTCTAACTGTCACCCAAATCTCTGATCTAAATGATCCTTTCCCCTTATCTTCCTATCGAATAAAGGGAAATATGTATGTGTCACTAAAGCGTTACATATTATGCTGAATGACTACATGGAAATTGACACTAAAGTCATGTCTGTGCTCTCTAGGATCATGGGGAGCTATAAACTAAGAATTATTGTTAATGAACAGGATATACATAAAGTTTCACTACATGGGAAACCAGAAACAGTTGAAGATCTAATGATGATAATTAAAGAAAAATGCAAACTCAAGGAAGACTTTAATCTTATGTATGAGGATCCAGATTTTGATAATTCCCTCTTCAACCTTGATGATGTACAAGATTTGCCGGCTTCAAAAGCTACTGTCAAGATCATCCCATTAGTGACGCCGACAGTGATACCTACCACCTGCACGCCTACCACCTGCACCTCTGGTGTATCTGATGGCTCCTCAGATGATACAGTGATTCTGTCGACACCGAGCCCATCAGCAAGACAAGAGCAATGGCCAGAGTTTTTTGACATTCCAAATTTTCCTGTTGATGTGGAATTCAGGCTAAGACAGGCTAATCTTCTGTATTTACAAGACCGTACTTGCTTGAATGTACCAATAGACATGAAGCATGGTATTTTGGAGAGAATCGCTGAAGAGATCTACAGATTTGATGCCTATCCGAATGAAGAACGATGCCATTCTGTGGCATTAGCACTCATAACAAAACATCCCTGTCTGAGGGAACCAGGCTCACCAGATGGGTGTTCTGGCTGGAAGAACAGCTTGATATACAAAATGGGGAACTATTGCACTAAACTGAGGAAAGCGGGATGTGCAGAAGTTGCAATAAATGCAGGGATAAGACGTACGCCACAAGTGGGAGCTAAAGGCCTCAAAAGACCAAAGAAATTTGAGGTGAATTACTTACCTAACCTACCAGAAGGGCAGAATAAAGATGGACTAGAGGCTGAAAGAAAGCTTCTAGTTCAAGAAATGAGAAAACGGAATCCCAGTGGAACCATTATTGCTGCAAAGATGGACCAGACCTCCCCCTGCGGAGACGGGAGATTGTGGAGGCTGAACCTCCAGTGAAAATCCTGAAGGCGAGGTGGCCTGCCCTTTTTTCAGAAAGACAAGTAAGAACTGACACATACATGCTTCATGCTTTTGTATTTACACCTGCCAAAAAAAAAGAAAGAAATTGGTCTAATGATGTGTTCTTTATGTTTTTTTGGTTTTTTTTTTTTTTTTTGCTGTGCATTGCAGGTATATGCAGAGTTCAACAGGATTGCCACCACAAACCTAGAGAGTGACTTCTTTGATTCATTAGACCGCTTCACACCACGGTTTCTCACCATCTTCAAGTCCAAGAAAGGAAGTGTTGGAGATAAATTAGCTGAAATTGTGCAGCAGATCGATTCAGCGGTAAGTCTACTTCAGGTTCATTTTATTTTTGATGAGTATGAATGAATATAAAAACGGAATTTTTTTGTACTTGGGGCAACTTGCAGTCCTCACTGCACCCTAGTCCTTTGCTGCTAATGAACTGTTCTACATCTAGAAATGAATTCTCTGCTCTGTCAGAAATTTTGGTGAAACCCTCTCATGTACATTTTAAAAAACATGTTTGCTCTGTAATGTTTAATGTTGTATTATCCTGTACTTTATCTTTTGGTTCTACTAGAGGCCAGATGTGACAGCACTTCGTACCCTTGTTCTCAGAGGCCTCCCAATTCTACTTGGTGATGATCCAAGTGACTTCTACAACACTGCTTTTGTGAGTTCACACATAGGTACAGAAAATAAGAATATAGAATATGTCTTTGTGAGTTGAACAAGAAATACGAGGGACAGCAAGAATGTCCTAGGTCCAGTGCAGTGGGTTGACAAGGGTGGAAGACTGGCAGCTGAAATCATTTTTATACATTAAAATGAATGTATGGTATGACATGAACCCATGTATGTTGATGCTGGAAATTGCAGGTTTATGTGCAGTTAATTATTTCTTCTTTCTTTTATTAATTTGTTTCTTTTTGAAAGGCAGATGTGAGGAAAATATGTTGTGTTTCAGCTGTCAGACTTCTACAGAAATTTCACCAGGTTGCTAGACTGGCAACGCTCCCACCTTCCGATATTCTCTGGAGAAAACAGTCCCAGGTTTTGAAAAGTACAAAAGCCCCTTCATAAAAACTGGGCAATGCAAAAAAGACAACAAAAAAGTTGGATCATGGAGGCTGTAAAGATTAAAAAAAAGCCAGCCATGTCCACCCTCAACAGGGACTAGCGGGTTTTATGCTCTCCCACGGCTGGGTCTGCTGATAACATCAGACAGCAGGGGGCATGTCCAGCCTACAGGGTTGGTCAGGTGGAATGGACTGGCCATGAGAAGAACAGCTTTTAATTGACAACACATTATTTAGGTGATTCTTCTGAGGAAGGTTTACAGATGACAGCTAGAAAATCTGAAAGTAAAATCTAACATATTATCCTTGCATTTGGGAAACCGAAAGAAACTGAAATTAATTAAAAATAAATCCACACAGCTTGAAAGGTTGTGTAGGTGGGACAGATGTAATTGGGATTGTGTTTCTTACAGGTCTCAAACTGCAGTGAGGCCTAGGCAAAGGTGACTGTTGGCTTGGTGACCATCATCAACGAAGATACACCTGTCTTCAGATCCTCTCCATCTAAACCCACTGTCAACTGTCATCATCCTGGAAGGAGGTACTGTGATGGAAAATCTCCCAAATCTACCACAGGCACTCTGCCTATTATTTGGTCTGTCCTATGCTCTCCACCTTGAATACCCAAGAGCCATGCGAAACACACTGACCTTCATCCAGAGAGTGATGCTTAGGTTGGGAGAGAACAAACTCCCCCCAAGACTTCAAACTCTAAAAAACCTCCTGCTGAGTTAGTGCAGTCATCTAAGAGTTACCCTTGGCACTATGTTGCTTGTGTATATGAGCAGTGCTGGTTGCTATTTTGTTTAATTTTTGTTTTTACTACTGGTCATGTTACTGGTTGTCCTACTGTTTTGCCGGTCATTTAGCCTGTGCTATGTTCCCCATCTTAAATACCATGCAAACATATTGACCCTCATCCAGAAACTGATGCTTGGGCTGGGAGAAAACAATCTTTCCCCAAAGACTCTGAACTATTAAAAAAAAAACATTCTGCTGAGTTTGTGCAGTCATTGAACAGCTACCTTTGGCACTACATTTCTTATGTATATATGAGCGGTGCAGGCTGCTGTTGTTTTTTGTACTTTTGTTTTTGTTATTACCGGCCACGTTACGACTGGTTGTTGCAGATAAAAATGTTTTAAATCTGTGGTTTTAAAGGTAATTTCTTTTAATAAACCTGTTTTTTTACTATTGAGGTTGCATGTGATGTATTTTTAGTTTATACCTGTACACCACCATATTTATTTAAGTTATTGAGTTGGCAGACATTTTTGGCATTTTATAGCCATTCCTTACAAATTAGACCTTGTTTCATAGCTAAATATTATTTACTGACTTTTATTATTTGCATCTACAAAAAGAGGACCTTTATTTCCTGTTGTGTTAAGAGATACCTTTTGCGCAAGTTAGGCAAATTTCACTGAAGTTAGCTTAACTTGAATATTTGTGGCAATAGGAATACACACAATAGTTAAATTTACATGATGCAAGTTAGTATTACAAACTAGTACTTCTGAGTAGTCTATAACTCATCTTATGTACACATTAGGCATATTGCCAAGTACTCCAAACTAGTTTTTCTTAGTTACAGTAACTCAACTGTTAAGTAACTGTTACTTTGTATATGATAGTTACTAAAACGCATAATACCTATTCCCTAGTACTAACTATTCTAAGTGCAATCGGTTTGCACTTAGTAAGGTGAACTTATCAGATTTTACAGTGTGTTCTTATTAAAAACAGACTTTTCCATCACATTTTAATGTCTTACAGAATTTATTATGATCTTATTAAACAACTATTTAACCAGATTACCCCTCTGGGGTTGTCAAATCACATATCTGATAGAAGATGAAGCATCAAGATAGGTGTTTCACCAAAAAGTGTGACCCATCAGAATCTGTGACCACAGGGGGCGGTAGTGTACATTTCTCTGCGTGGATGGCTTATGGGCACATGGGAGGCGACCAATGATGGGTCACACATCACTTTCTCCGAACGCTTTTCTCCAAGAAATGTGATTGGTTATGATATCAAAGGGAATTTAGACATTTTCAAAACAGCCCGTCACAGACAAGGCGTGAAGGATGAAGTCAGAACATTTTGCTCAAATTGAAATCTTGCTGTTGACTCTACTGCACAAAGAAAGACAAGCCTTGGTTCATCCTATTTTACAAACAAGGAAACAGCATGGTGAACATCATCATCATTTGATGGCGGACCTCAAGGCTGGTCCAAATAAATTCACAACCTACGTCTGCGACTGGCTTTTTTTTCTATCTCTATAATGTTTGTGTGAAGCATCATAAAGCATGTGGAAGTCGGACACGGCTAGAATGACCTGTTCCTCCATGTTGAAAGTGTTTGCAGACGGTCTAGCCTTCTCTCGGATCATTGGTCAGTCCATGAAGCCCCTCACTGATTGGTTGTAGTGCCAGGCGACAGCAACAAAAATTGAGCAGTTTTCTATTTTCTTGTGTTGTGTCGCCCCCGTGTGCACGTCTACGTGAACGAGCGCATCATTTCACATGCAGGAATGTCGCCTGCCGCTTGGCTGGAGGAGGGCAGCCATTTTCGCCTCATCACGCAGGTCCCATTGAAAATGATGGAGAAGGATCGTCGCCTCCCGTGTGTCCAGCCCATTAGATCCCGAGCGAAGACTTGAACACTTTTATTGTAACAACATCAGAATGTGTTACTTTACTCTACCTGCATTATAATAAACTCAGACTTCAATAAGACGTGCAGAGGCTCCCTGCAGTCACAGGTTCTGATGGGTCACAGATTTTGGTGAAACACCGTCTTTGTAATTGTGTTTCCTGAACTTGAAAAAGTGTTTTGCGTTCATGTAAAGTTGCTTTGTTGTTTCAGCAGTGTAATCAGAACTTTGTACAAATGTTTTGCAGCTGCGCATGTAGGTTAGCATCAAGGATTGGATTTCACGTTTTGTACAGTTGTTGTTTCTTATAATATACAAGTTTTTTAGGCCTTGGTAAAAGTGTTTTGGTATTGTACTTTTGTTTTCTAAATGTAAAATATGGCTTCTATGATGTAAATGTGCATCGTACAATGTAAAAGTGTTTCACTTGATGTAAAGTTGTTTTGCACTTCAAAGAATGAAACCAGAGACTGCAGGTAAACTGATTTAAAGCTGAAATATAAACGGGTAAAAACAAAAGTAGTAAACATGGTGATTTATACCCTGGACAACAACAGACCCTGACATTTGTA
Organism: Melanotaenia catherinae; assembly: GCA_037177155.1. Taxonomy (NCBI): domain Eukaryota; kingdom Metazoa; phylum Chordata; class Actinopteri; order Atheriniformes; family Melanotaeniidae; genus Melanotaenia; species Melanotaenia catherinae. The sequence continues at coordinate 35,173,446 of JBAGKM010000008.1, forward strand.
CATCGATTCGCTGACGTCGTGTCACGACCCCCTGCACCGACTCTTTGTTTATCATGAATCCCTTTTCATGCTCGAGTCTGTCTGCTGAGGTCACGATTCTAATTAAAATGCAGAGTAAACAAAGATTCTTCCAGCACTTAGAAACAGCCTGGAAGGTAGAATGCAGGCAGAGCAGCAGAGAGGTCAGCTCCAGCAAGCGAAAGAAGAGGTAACGCTGGATAAATGTTCTGCGGGTAGGACACTGTGGTCAAGACTTGTCTGCCGGGCCCTAAACATGCCGACTGGTACCAGCTGATGCAATACGAACAGATTTCTGAGTCTTTCTCTTCCCCTGGTAGATCGCTTCCAACCCAAGGCAACTGAGAAGCCACATGCCCTTGGATATTTAGTGTTATGCACAGTACGTTTGCAGAGAGATGTTTTATATTTTCTGTGTTGTCATTATACCAGGTTAGAAAGTTACAAAAATAAAATAAAATCTGGCGAACTTTCTAACTAGCAGTCCTGCTTCTTCCACTATGTGACTTCCTGCCCTTGAAATAAAACCATAAACCTTTTTATTTAGTTTTTTATGAGAGCTCAAGTAAAATAAGTCAGTTCTGAATTTGTATTGATAGAAACATTTTGTTTTGTTTCATGTTTGTGTTGCAGCCTTGAATATAAATAATCCTGTGAAGGAACTATTCTCTCCTTCAGCTTTTTGCTTCAGAAAGGTGCAGCAGTCTCAAAAAGCTGGTGGATGAAATCCAAAATACCCCCCCTCCCATCTCTGTTTATATCAGCCCCACTAGAAATAAGATAATAGAAAAATAAATCAGCATCTGTGAAATGTACTTCTGTTGTGTTTTATTAGTGGAGCCTGAAAACCTCGGAGCATGGCTTATTATTGCCTCTGGACTGGAAATGAAAGGCAGCATGTAAAGTAAAGAAGACCAAGCAACCCGTGGTAATGATCTGTAAGATACCACCCCTGCAGAGGTGTCAGTGGAAGAAAATGCTCATTTTTCTCCATTTATAAAAAGTTGCTAGAGATAAAAGAGAATTTTGCAGGGCTGTGGCATTTTACACGAGGTTGTTTTTTCCTCTATAATCTGTTTCCATCTATCTCTTCACCTTTCTGTTCCAACTGCGTGTCTTGCAGAAGCAGCGCTTTGCTGAAAATTGACATGAATGCTCAGTCAGAAAACCCTCTGGAAACAAAAAACAGCTGACAACAACAAACCCATGCTTATATACAACCCTCTTTATCTCAGGTTAGTTTCCCCAAGAAGAATACAACGAGCAGAAATAACAGCAGAGGACTTCTGCCTTCAGACAGCAGCCCAGTCTCACCATGTACAAACTAAACACTGTAATTAATCCGTCAGGTTGTGGTCATGGACCGTTACAGACTAAAAGCTGCTCAGAGGAAACCATGTGACTCAGAACACTTCATTAGCATGGCCGCTATTCTGACCCGTTCAGAGCTTTCAGTTTACCAGCTACAGTAGAATCGACTCTGCAGACCAGAACCCCCACTAACATCTAGCTGAAGACTTGTTTTAAGGTGTCCGAACTTCAATCAGTCACGTTTTCTTCCTCTTCCTGTATGCTTTCACAAAGGAGGTGCTGGAGATCATGAGTCCAAAGAAACCTCCTTTTTCATGGTCAGCTTTGCCATCTAACTCCTGACCCCGAGGCTATTTTTGCTCATCGTTCGCTCCCTTTATGTCCAGATTCTTGACATATTTGGTCTGTGGCTGAGACACATCTTCCATGAGCTGTACTAGAGATGGTCCAGACCTTTGGGTTTTTGGCTCTATATGATTCTTCTGTGATACCTTATACTATCTTATACCCCCCCACAAAGGCCACCAGAAAGCGATAACTTTGAGGAAGCACACAAGGGTTAAAAGTAGTAGTTTGACTTTGTAGAACATTGGCTTTCTTTGTTTCAGAGAGAGAAAGATGCA